>JBBJLR010081530.1:0-10646 GCA_037577145.1 Brachypetersius gabonensis | reverse complement strand
GTCTGTCTGCCTGTCTCTCTCTCTCTCTTTCTCTGTCTCTCTCTCTCTGTCTCTCTCTCTCTCTCTCTCTCTCTCTCTCTCTCTCTTGTTTCAGTATAGTTGGATGTCAGCTCTCTGTTGTTGTTTGCTGGTCTGGTGGTCTCCGTTTCTGGGGGGCTGTTGACTTTCAATTATCTGGTGCTAATCTCTCTCCTGTTTATCCAAGCAAGTGGCCCACGATTCACATTTTCAGTGCCACAGTAAAGTTCTCTGCTGAAGGACTGGGTATAAAATCTCCTCTCTGAAACGAAGCCCCCTGAACTGATGACCAGGTCTGAAGATCAGTGTCATCACTTGGTTCCAGCCTGTCCTGCCTGAGCACAGGGAGCGTCCCGGGCTGCTGTGTCTCTCAGGGACAGAGCCGCGTGTCTCCATGAGGGGACGAGGAGGGTGCGAAGGTGTGGAGTGTGTCGTAAAAGCCCGGGCTGGGACAATAAGCAGCTGCTGGGCCTGATAGGCAAGTCTTTCACCGCCATCAAGGAGCGAACCAGGAGGAATCAGATCACAGGAGGGTCATAGAAAAACACCAAAAATGCCATCAGGTGTTAAAATAAGAGGATTTCTCCCCATTACAATGCTGTAAAATACAATTTTGCTGAAGATTTGACCACCACATTAAAGATGAAGCACTTTTTATTAAGTTCAGTTTTATTATGATTGATTTGACTGATATTAATTTTAATGCATGAAAGTTAATATTCTGAATAACATAATTATTCTTTTTCATATCGAATTCCAGATTAATCCTAATATCATTTCATTCTGCATGTTATTATAACTTTTCTCTAAACACAAATCTTTTGAAAATTTTGTTTGCCATCATAATTTGTTGGAATTTCATTCAGAAAATTTATCTTATTCTAATTTTTAAATTTATTTATTTATTTATTTATTATTTATTCATTATTATTATTATTATTATTATTATTTTATTTATTTATTTATTTATTTATTTATTTTTACGTATCTTATTCTATTTTTTTCTGAATGTTAAAACGTCGTTCTGGAAGTTTATATTACAGTTGGATCTGGATATTTATTTTTATTTGAATTTTGTCCTTGGTGTTCAGCAGCTTTCTCCGTCGTTTTAGAATCACTGTTTATTATTCGACACCTAGAACATTTTTTCCATTTTTTCCATAATTCCCAAATGAAACAATAGAATCTGTGAAATCCCACTGGACTGGAAGGCTGAGTTCATTTTACACGTTTACCTGGAATCACTGCGTCTCACCAGGTTGTATACGGCCACCTTTGAGCTTCCAGGCTTCGTCTGTGTAAAGTATTTTCTTGCTGTAAGAGTGTCTCCCTGTTTGGACTTTATTGGTCAGGCTTCAGGGCGTTCCGCTGAGCGAGCCGGCCGCTGTTAACCTGCTTTACAGCGCTCTGCGTTATCGCCTGTTAAACACAAGCGTAGAAATAACCGCGGTGAAGGCCAGCGTAACAGGACACGCACAATCGAACTCTTCAGGAGCCTGGAGTTTTTCTTCATTCTGCCCCTGGTGGAGAAATAAAGGTACTGGTTACTCATTCATGCTTGTGAGAAATGGAGCTGTTTTGAAACCACATCCATGGTTAGAATTACTGTAACCCCCGACCAAGACCCAGACCCCCCCAAAGAGACCAAAAATGCAGGTGGGGGGACGGTGTTTTTAACTTTTTTTTGTTATTAGAAAAGGCAGTACCCCCCAAATATGGCGGGACAATTCACACTCTGACCACATCGACCACTTTTAGTTCTAGAAATCAAATAAAAATTTGTTTTTTTCATGATACAGGCCCTTTAAAGACATATGGAACATGGAGAGCAGTCCAAGTCTGACTGGGAATGCTTCGACAGTCCAGTGTAGAAGCTCAAAAATTCAACTAAATTCCCCACTTAGTTTAACAGGTATTTGTAGATGCTGCAAAATGAAGTAAATGGAGCCTAGTGTTCCAATCCTTCCTTCCAGTCCACTGAAGTAGTATTTTGATTTATCAACACTTTTCAGTTAGACTTCAGTTAGCCAACTTCTCACTTTGGAGCTTTATTTTTAGACAGAATGGTGCAAACTAGTTACAGTTCCTATACTGACAGATGCTGGACTTAATGAAGGTCCATGAAGATCCATTTCAGGTCTGCAGGGAGAGCAGTGCTGGAGTAGTTTTGGAACAGGGATACGGGGCCCACCGCCTGAAGCCAGGCACCTGGTGGCCTGCCAGGGTGTCCGGGTGAGCTTAACCCGAATGAGTAGTAGGGGCTGGATTTGGCATTGAGAGGGTCCCCCATGTGGCTTACTTGGGCGCTGGGTGGTGAATTGCAGGGGCGTTGAAAGCATTTTTAATGTGGGGTGAGCAGACTGGTGGGTGGGCCTGGACCCGGGGGGTTCACTCAGCGTCTCGTGTGTTTCCTTCATACAAACTGCTGGGTGGATAAGTGTGTGTGTGTGTGTGTGGGGGGGGGGGCATGCCCCCTAATGCAATGGTTCCAGTACCCATGGCGACTTGGAATAGAATCCTCAGTGGACTGGACCTACCAGGTCCTCCATGCTCTGTATTCAACAAGGAGTCCAGGCTGAAACGCTTCTAAATTAATGGGCGAGGCTAAACCTTTGTTGGAGAAATTGATGAATGTTGATTCTGGGTCATCAAAAAACTATTTATTCACACCAGTTTTTTCAGCTTTTCAGCAGTTTTTTCAGCTTTCCATCATCAACCACTTTTAGTTCTAGAAAATGTTGTTTTCTACCACACAAATGTTTTAAAGACACATGGAACACCGAGAGCAGACTGGGACTGCTTTGAGAGTCCAGTGTAGATGCTCAAAAATTCTACTAAATGAAACCAAATTTCCCCACAGATGCTACAAAATGAAATACATGGAGCTTATTAGCCTGTTAGCTACTTTCGAGACTTGCAGAGCTGATGAAGCCGGACGAAGCCCAAGCATGTGGTGGTCTTTTCAGCGCTCTGCTGAGACGGTGATGCTGAAAACATCCCCGCGTTACTGCTGACCCCTCTGACAGCTTGTATCACACATACCAGGTTAGAGGGCAGCGTTTCGGCCCCAAGTGTAAAGTTTCACACCAGTGTTTTCCTTCGCTTTGTTCTCACTCTCAGTTGAGTGACAAACCCTCCCATCCCCCACCTTCTTCCACGCCAGTATGTAGAAGAATTTAGAAGAATGGATACATTAAAACCTATAGTTTGGTCGAATAAAATGTTAGTAGAGAGAATTCCATTTTCATTGGTAGCTGCCTCTGGAGATCAATCAATTAACTGTCTAATATTGTGTAGGTCCTCCTTGTGTCACCAAAGCAGCTCAGACCCATCAAGGCAGGCACTCCAAAGGACCTATGAAGGTGGGCTGAGGTCCCTGCACCAAGGTGGATCAAGCATATCCCTGTAAGTTGAGAGGTGTGGGGTTTGTCCCACTGATGCTCAATCAGACTGAGATCTGGAGGCCAAGTCAACACCTAACTCTTCTCGTGGGCCACAGAAACTGTGGTGGCTGGTTGTTGGGCAGCATTTCACGGCAATGTGTGGAATGCAGGACATGCCCCCCACCTGTTCTCTAGATGCAGCGCTACTTCTGGGACTCATCTGGAAGCTCAAGCAGCCGTTCTGACCTGTTAACACGGGCAGCAAAATGACAATCAAGACGTTTTTGCTAATGCCATGGAGTACATGCGAAACAGGCCTAAAACACACTGCGTATGTATATCACCTGTTCAGTGGTGCCAGATAGACTTGCCTATGTGGTTCCTGACACTGTATGACACTGCTATCTATGAACCTGGTCTGAAGTACAAACACAGCTCAACCTTCAAGACTGCGGTTTGTAGCTGCGCTAATGCGTTTTAGTTCGTGTTTATAGATAACAGTGAGTTGCACAGCATCAGAAACTGCATAAGCGAGTCTATTACAGATGACTGAACACCTCAACACAGTGTGGGACGAGTGTGAGAAGATAAGGTATGCAGCACAATGTTAACTGGTATTATACTAACAGTCAAAAGTTTGGACACACCTTTTTTTAATTTCTACACTTAGATTAATATTGTAAAAACGTTAAAGAAACCAGACTCTGTTCTGTAATCAGGGAATGATGGACTGTTGTTTTTTACTGAGTTCAGTAGTTCTGGCCATAATGTGCAGTAGAACCGTAGTGGAACCGGATCACTAACTGTGGACCAACCCGACTCACAGCTGATGATCCCAAACACAGTAAGAAGGAGAGAAACTCCACTAATGAACTCTTGAGGAAGAAACTCCTGCTAATTAAACCCCATTCCAGGCCGATTCCTCATGAATCTGAGGGGAAACATGCCAAGAGTGTGCAAAGCTGCATCAGAGCAACAGGTGATGTTTTCAATATTAATCTACAATACTAAAAACTAAGGGAATATCTGAATGAGAAAGTGTGTCCAAACTTTTGACTGGTAGTGTGGCTTTCTTTAGTTACGTTGACCTTATAGATTCAAGCACACCTAACATCTCATTGGGGATTTGTTTGTCATCACTGTTGGGACAACTTCTCCCGTATTTATTTTTTATGTTAATCGAAAACACCATTTGCTCTTAACTTTATGGGAAAAGTCATCATAAATGGAGGTGGAGAAAAGGTCCAAGATTGTCTTTCATAATAAGGCTTATCCTTCTGCTGCAGACTTGTTGAAGTATGGACAATTATAGGCCTCCTCTTAGTCCAAGAAATAATGGAAGACTGCAGAGATCCAGTAGTTTTCCGTCTCTCATCTCGTTTCTTGGAGGCACTGAGTATTTTTCTTTGGCGCGGAGTTGGCGGCGGACTGTTCAAGGCCCTACCGCGAGGGAGGAGATTATTTTTCTTTGTTTTAATCGACCAGACGGGAGCATGCACAGCTACCAACAAAGGCTACAACCACGCAAGGAAACGCGGCCGCCTAGAACAACATACGCTCTTTGAAGCGCAAGAAATCGAAGAGTGAGGCCGAATCGATACACATCTTCTGTAAGCAGGTGTGTCGTAGCACTCACTGCTGGCCAAACAAACTCAACTGGCTAATCCATCACCAGCAGTCACTGGGCATCCACCGTTTATTATGCTTAGGTGCGGGTGCCTATATTTGTCCGGATTTAGGCTTGGCACTTGGACGTGATGTGGAGAATGAAAGGTTTCCCTCTGCCGGCCAATAGGAAAAGAAAACTGGACAGCACAATGACTGACCACTGGGAAAACAGGCAATGTCCCGATTCACAATCTGATATCTTTGGTCGGAAGGCTATAAAAACAGCCGTTCTACCTTTGATAAGCCATAAATAATATGAGCGAATATGTGCAAAACAGGTCTAAGGCACACTGCGTACCTAAACCAGCTGTTCAGTAGAGCCAGATAGACTCGATAATGCCATTTCGACACCACACAAATAAAAACCTGTAGCCTGTAGTTTATAGCCACGCAAATGTCTATGTAGCTAAATATCAACTGTAATAGAAGCGTACATGGTCCTGATGATCCTGATGATCTAAGGTTAATTTAAAAAGGTACCCTCAGGAAGACGGTACAGGACAATAAAAGCCAAAACAAACAGACTGAGAAACAGCACATACACCAGGGCTGTTGCATTAATAAATGATTCTATTGTGCAATAATTTTGACTACTGTGCGACACTCTGGGGATTAATCACTGTGAAACACAAAAACGGTTAACTTTCATGGTCGACTGGGAATGCTGCTAGCCATACTTTTCTTGTTTATTCTTATATACAGTAGTTTTCTTGTTTTGTTGTTAACAAAATATACTATATACTATATTTATTTAAAAAAATTTTTTTATTTGTCTTAAAATCAGTGTTGGGCAGTAACACGTTACTTAGAGAGAGAAGTGCATGTTCAGTAGCTGAAAATATAGCCATTACTTTAAATTCATCTCGGTTAAAGGCACGAACATTATTGTGAGTTGTCGTAGGTTTGTAACACACACACGGACGTTCGAAATGAACGCGCTCTGAACGCCATAGGTGTTTTTTGTGGCGTTTGGTAGCGACGCTTGATCAACGTTAGCAAGGTGTTCGACTGCCGTCTGACGCCGTTTAACGGCAGCCTGATGCCCAATCTGTAGTTTCGTGTATTATTTTGATGCCAAGAAAATATTGCATGCAGCGTTTATTTGACGCCATCCGAACACCGGGCTGAACGCCGTGTGGACGCTTTGATTCGCTTCAATGAGCAGAAAAACGGGCGCCGTTCAGTCGGCGCTCACCTGGAGTCACGAACGCCAGAAAAACGCCTGGTTCAGACGTCCGTGTGAACGAGACCTTAATAATAAAGTGTTTTGAGCTGACTTAAGAGTGTGTTTGAGCTGACTTAAGAGTGTGTTTAAGCTGACTTAAGAGTGTGTTTGAGCTGACTTAAGAGTGTGTTTGAGCTGACTTAAGAGTGTGTTTAAGCTGACTTAAGAGTAACTTGCCCAACACTGCTTAAAATTGATCTTAAACTTTCTGCTCTCTTTTACTTGCACTGAATGGGTTTGCACACAATTTCGTTGTTCTTAAAGCACAATGAGAATTTCTATTTCTATTGTATATTCGCGGAATTGAACCTATAAAGGGAAACATATAACACAAAATTTGACTTATGTTAATGGTGTGACGCATTTTATTTATTATTTTCTTTTTTTGTTTCAAATGCTAAATATTTATCAATGTAAAAAAAAAGGCAAATACCAGCAAATCAAATTTGATCGATATTAAAACTAGCAAAACACTTCTGACCATGTGGTGTTTAAAAATGTTTTACATTTGTTTTTTGAACATTTGTTTTATTCACAATAGGACAAATTATAGTGCATAGGGAGCCCAATATTTAGCATTTGGATAAATTGTTTAAATTATGTCATGTGAATCGTGTAAATACTTTTAAATTAAAGCTAAGATTAAAGATAAATGAACGTGTTTCAACTAGAAAGCTACATCTTTGAATGTCTATGTAACTTATATGTGTTTAACAGACTTGTGGGGGTAGATGTGACTGTAAAACAAGAAAGTCTAAAATGCTGCAAATCACATATAACTGTAATTAATTAGCTGTTTCATTTCGGGTTTTAGCAGATTACAACCTAGTACGTTCTTCTTCCCTGCTGGGTTTGAACTCTGTGGGGCCGATCCAGACTGAGGAATCTGGACTGGTCATTGGTGAAGGGGCTGAAGTGTTTGAGTAGGGATTGTTTATTGTGAGGTTAAAGCGATAGTCTGGCCAAACATCCACAACGTCTGCCTTACGGAGTCTATCACCCGAGATTTGTCCAGCTCCTGAAGTTTGTGTCTTTAGTTTTAGCACTGGAGCTACGAGGCTAATATCCTTAACAGATAATGGAAGCATTATAGCCCACCAATTAGCACAGCACGGACTATGGCTGTAACACTGTTTCCCGTGTTGGAGCAGCTGGCCCCTCTCCGGTCCTGGAGAGGTCTGAAGAACCCCCTGTGGACTGGCTGGCCTCTGGTTTGCCTTTTAATTGAAACCGTGACAATATCAAACATTTCAGACTGCTGATCTGGGGTCAGCTCCTCTATACTCACCTAATTGCCTGACCGTACCCTCGATATTGAGACACAAATGTGTGTTGTAAAAGTTTTTGTGTCGAATGTTGGACAGCTTCTTCCTGCAGACTATTATTTTCAGGGCCCCCCATGGATTTTAGACCCCTGTTTAATTTGCGAGAGAAGCCCCCCCCCACTGAAGCGACGCAGAAAAGAGGGAAAAAGAGATGTTTACTTTGCAGCATTGTGCGGCGAAACCCTGGCACACAGCCAAGAAACACTCAAAGGATGCTTTTTCTTTGGAACACGAGAAACAAGTGCAATAACATCGAGCCTATCCCTCCCTCTCTCTCTCTCTCTCTCTTTCTCTCCCTTTCTCTCTCTCTAACCCTCCCTCTCTCACCCAGACCCACACTCGTCCATTCTGTGGTACCTATATTTGTCAAGAGCATAGTTCACACCCTGCCCCATCTCCATGGACCCTGAGAGAGGAGACAGATTAGTCTGGGTATGAAGGAGGGCATGGGGGTGGGTGGGTGGCTGAGGAGGACAGAGGGATGATGATGAAGGGCTTGATTGATTGAATCCTAAGTCAAAACCCAACATTGTCCAGCAAACTTGGTCTTATTTTGAACAATTGTTCATTAGAGACCAACCTCAACTTCAACCTACTTTGGTGGACAAAGAGCTTTCTTCATGTTGAGACCTGACAAATCATGACGAACCAAAGATCTATATTAAACCCGAGGCCATTAAAGACAACCTAAAGAAAGCTCTTTGCCCAGCGAATGAGGATGAAGCTGAGGTTGAGGTGGTATTCGTTAATGGACCACTGAAATTGCTCGACAGCGGTCCATAGCAACTTCATTCTAATTTGGTGGGAAAAGAGCTTGTCTATAGACGTCTGGCAAAGCAATGATCTGTATTAAACTCTAGTCCATTAATGAAAACATAACGAAAGCTCTTCGTTCACCATGTGAATATGAAGTTGAGATTGAGGTTGTAGTCATGGACCATTTTTCAGTAACTCAGTCAATTTGTTTTCAATAGATGTGCATAAGCAAGACCGACCTCAACTTCAACCTACTTTAATGACAAAGAGCTTTCTTTAAGTTGTCTATAATGCCAGGTGAACATGACAAACCAATGATCTATATTAAACTCGAGGCCATTGAAGACAACGTAAAGAAAGCTCTTCGCTCACCAAATAAGAATGAAACTGAGGTTAAAGTTGTAGTCATTAATGGACCATCTCAACGGACATAATCTAATTTTATTTTGAGACAATGGTCCGTTGAGGTTTTAGCTAGCTAAAACCTCAGCTTTCTTTATGTTGTCTTTAACAAACTAGAGTTTAATATAGGTCATCGGTTTGTGATGATTTTCCTATAGACATCACTGAACCGCAACCATCTATCCTATCCATCTATTCTTTCCTATGAATCAAACCCTAGTGATTCAATGAGACTGGCCTTTGCCCTCCTCCATCACTGGCCAATGCCGGCTTCTGTTAGCTGATAAAACCGACGGGCAATTATTGTTCTCCTCCAAGTGTGTTGAGTCCAATTATGGTGAGTTATAGGCCGGTTTGAAAGGTTGCAGAAGTGGTTTCATGGTCTCTTCAGCAGCTTGGTAGCACTGTGGCATGTAAGCTAATGGGTGGAACTGGCCATGATGAGAAAACACACAGTTTTTTTTAATGTGGTACTATTAATTTGTTTATTGTTTAGGGTTCTATAACTAGCTAAGCCAACTTACAATTATTTTCTCTTTATAAAATGAATCGAATTATAGCTCATCTTTACCCAAATGCAATTTTATAAAATTGAATCAGTTCACTTTTTAATGTCTTGGATGTTAAGCGAATACTCACAGACATCTCAATATAAAATAAATCGAATTATAGCTCATCTTTACCCAAATGCAATTTTATAAAATTTAATCAGTTCACTCTTTAATGTCTTGGATGTTAAGCATCATCCAAGACATGTTGGATGTTAAGCGAATACTCACAGACATCTCAAAGCACTACACAGATTAGACATTCTTGTGACGCACTCGATTTGACTCGTGAAGGGCCTTGAAGACTTGATGCAAAATTAAATTAAGTGCTGGAGCTCCCCGGGAATGGAGGTTGACACCCCTGACACGTTCAATGTTCCTGAAAGGAGCCCTCGAGCCATGTGTTTTATAATGAACAGGGGTGAACGCTCACAACAATCACTAACAGGTGTGGTGGGCCAGTGCAGCGTCTGGCTTTTCCTTGTGTTTACATGGTCGATGTGTGAAGCAGGGGAGTAAGATGTAGCCTGGGGAGAGGTGTGTGAAAATGGGCTGTCATCTGGAGAAGTTCTGTCCTCATTTTGTCAGCAAAAAGTCAAACGAACACACTTTTCCTCTTAACTCGGCCACGCCATGTTTGATATCTGAAGCTTGCGTGTTGTTTTGTATTGTGCAAAGCTAGCAAGCTTATTCAAAATGCTGCTGCTAGAGTTCTAACCATAACCAAGAAACAAAATCACATCACTCCAGTTCTCAGGGCCTTGCACTGGTTTGGGCCCTAAATCCATCTCCGATATGTGTGTTGTTTATTATCCTGGATATAATCCTCATAGCTCTGCAGGAGTTGCTCAGCTAGTGCAGGAAAGATCTCAAACTTGATGAAATGCCGTTTATCCACTACACTGTCCAACCAACCCATCAATTCTGCACCAACTGAAGCTTTAAACACTGCACTATTCTCCTCCACCTTCTTTTTAAATATCAGCACTTCCAGCACTTTTTTAATCTTATTTCTTGGATTTTGTTGATTATTTTCTTTTTAATTTTTTCATCCTTAAATTTTTTGTAACTTCCTACTATTTTTATGCTTCATATTTTGATTTATTAAAGCACACTGAGAGACCTTTGTGTATGATAATGGACTAAAGAAGAGAACTTGACTTGCTTAAGTTGCTTTTGACACTGATCTATGTATACAGCTCTGGGAAAAATAAGAGAGCACTGCAGTTTATTTTTAAACCAGCGTCTCTCTGAGTGTGAACCCGTTCCAGTCCAGAGTCTGTTAAACTCCTCCACAAACACCTCCTTCTGCTTTATGAGG
>JBBJLR010081470.1:0-10648 GCA_037577145.1 Brachypetersius gabonensis | reverse complement strand
TATATACAGTAAACCCCCACTTAATCGCGGTTCAGTTGTCGCAACATCGTCTCTTGCAGATTTTTTCTGAGAACCAAACTATTAATTGTTTGAGGAAACTTCAGCACATTCGTAAAAACTACAGGTATCATCTGCATTCTTTTTGCTTTTGTGATGGCCTCGTCCGCCATGTCCGTTCATACTCGTGCTGGTTGTTTATGTTTGGGCACAGATCTGAGCAAATCTGAGAATGGTATTTATTTCTCCTTGTTGCTGATCATCTCTGGCAGGAGCAGAATTTCCACCGTGGAGAGCGACGTGTTTTTCGTTTTGTTCTTCCTAAAGCCCTGTATTTTTATTACTGTAAATTAAATGAATTTATTACTGTATTTACCTGCTTGTACCAAAGAAATCAACAAGACATACCAAAGAAAATGCGCTGCATGTATTACAGTACAGTCTAAACAGGGGTAATATCTGTATTTTTCATTCCAGCACTGCGGGAGCTCAGTGTAAACTGTACAGTAGGGAAACAGGTTTACCTTTAAAGTTTCTTTAAGGGTAATGTATTTAGCTGAGTATTAAATGAAATTCAAGTGTTTCGGGAGCATATTTGTGACATATTTAGGGTGTACTTCTTTAAAATAGGCATTTTTCAGCTTGATCAGTCATCACTGGGGTTATCATGTCCATGCAGCCGTGCCGCCATGTCTGTGTGGTTACAGCAGGCATGTTACACTTATTTCCAGTCAGAGGTCAAATTTTCTAATGGGTCAGCTGACATGGGCAGAACTGTGAACACAATAATGAAAAAAAAAGATCTCAGCCATATACCTAGCGGTCGTAAAGTGAAGTCATTAGCACTGACCTGCCACTGCTAATTTATAGCCCACAGTCCACCACTACATGAAATCAAACTTTTCTTCATTTCATTTGATTTAATGAGAGTTGTACACATTAGCTTGATTTGGGACAAGTAAATGTTTCTTCAAATGCTTCCATGCTTAAAAACACAAGGAACTGGAACAGAGATTGTGAGTGAGTCAAAAGCTCTACAGAATAAATGGACACGAAGCTCCAAAAATCCTGTGAAAAGTGGAAGAATGGAAGCTGTTATAGGTGCAAATGGGGGACCAACTCCACTTTAAACTCTATATATTTGAATGCAAAGTCCTTAAAGTCCCTGTTGGTGTAATGGTCAGGAGTCCTAATACTTTTGTCCATGTAGTGTATACCTTAAAATACTGCTTAAATAAGCAAACAGCATGTTTATAGTATCTAGCAACCAGAAAGTAGGGATGCTCTTTTAATGACTCTATATATTAAGCTCATATTGTATTGGAACACAACATTAAGCTCACATGGTATTGGAGCACTGTATTAAGCTCTTATTGTATTGGAACACCACGTTAAGCTCATATTGTACTGAAACACTACAGTAAACTCATGTGGTATTGGAACACTGTATAAAGCTCACATGGTATTGGAACACTGTATAAAGCTCACATGGTACTGGAACACTACATTAAGCTCATGTTGTATTGAAACACTACAGTAAACTCATGTTGTATTGGAACACTGTATAAAGCTCACATGGTACTGGAACACTACAGTAAACTCATGTGGTATTGGAACACTGTATAAAGCTCACGCGGTACTGGAACACTACATTAAACTCATGTTGTATTGGAACACTGTATAAAGCTCACATGGTACTGGAACACTACAGTAAACTCATGTTGTATTGAAACACTACTGTAAACTCATGTTGTATTGGAACACCTCCTGATGTCCACCAGCTCCACTGGAGCCAAACAGAAAGGGGCGGGGCCCTGAGACTCCTGCATCAGCCCCACTCTGCCTCAGAGCAGCTCAGAGTAACCAGCAGCTGAGGGGGCATATGGTTCTAGAAGGTGTTCTGAAGGCATTTCCGGCTGTCTTCTCACCACTGTTTTCTCACACAAGATGGGAATTTGTGATTTTGCTCTTTGTTTCGCCGTCACATTCTGTTTATGGAGAGGTAAGTAGAGTTTTTGATGGATTTTTGCACAGAATCTCACGGAATCCTTCTTTGCTGAGCTCGTTCAAAACAGGCTCAACAGTTCATTAGTGTGTTTTATATCTTTGCGGAGGTTACGGGGGTTTTCAGGGTTTTTTATTTTGCAGAGTACAGTATCTCTGGCCTTTTATGCAAACTTTGTCTAAACGTATTTGACGAATATTAATATTAGAAGAGTTTCATTACAGTATGCTGTTTGTTTATTTGTGTATTATTTGTATCACCCTTCAACTGTGTTACACCACATTATGAAAAGATTTTGATACTGTGTAGTAGGACTGGGCAATATCTTCAATTCGATATCAAGACTAATATCCTAATACTGATGTGGGTTCCAGAGGAAAGAAAATAATAAATGAGGACATAGGACAATTTTATATATGTATTGCTACATTGCTTTGATTCATAAGCTGAGCAAAGGGACTTTATCCTATAATACTGACCATTAAAGAGCATTCAGTCATTCATCTGTGTGTGGTGCAAGGAAAACACACTATATGGACAAAAGTATTGTGATACACATCTTAATTATTGAGTTCAGGTGGCCCCTTACTTCCAGTGATACTTCCAATACTTCAGCTGACCAAGACATTTTGGACAACACCATGCTTCCAACTTTGTGGACACAGTTTGGGGAAGAACCTTGTCTATTCCAGTTTGACTCTGTCCCAGAGCACAAAGCGAGCTCCATAAAGACCTGCTGGATGAGTTCAGTGTGGAAGAACTTGACTGGTCCACACAGAGAGCCCTGACCTCAACCCCATCCAGCACCTTTGGGATGAACTGGAATGGAGATTGCGAGCCAGACCTTCTCCTCCAACATCAGAGTCTGAGCTCATTAATGCTCTACAGAATGAATGAACACAATTTCCCACATAAACTCTTGTGAAAAGCCTTCTAAGAGCGGAAGCTGTTATAACTGCAAAGGGGGACCAACTCTAAGTCTATGTATTTGAACGCAGTGTCATTAAAGTCCCTGTTGGTGTAATGGTCAGGTGTCCCAATACTTCTGTCCATGTGGTGTAGGTCATCTCATCCACTTTCTATTGCTACAATAACTGCTTAACTTTTCAGCATCGACAACACATTTAGTTTAATGTAAAGATGACTACTCAGCTTGCTGATAAAAGAAGACACTTAGTATTTATATTGTGGGGTGAAGATGTATTAAAAAAATATGTACATCAGAATTGGTGGTGTCAATATTATCCGCCAAGCCCTACTGTGGGAGGAATAATACAGGGCTGGCTGTTTAGTCCATTATCCTTCAGCACTTAAGACTGATTACTTTCCTACAACATTAAGCTGGCACCGTCTGTGGCTTATTTACTGAAATCACTTTGGTTAAAAAAGAAATTGAAGAAGCTCTTTTGTCCAACAAATATTCTTATTTTCTGTACTTTTTCAACTGCCAGTTTCAACTGTTGCCATAAGTATGTGTATGTATTTATAAACCACAACCTAAGAGCATCTCATTCTAATTTTATGTTGGTATGGAAGTGCATTCTATATAAAACTCCATATAGTGAGCTGTTTGGAGGTACTTCAGCTTGCGTCTACAGGGAAGAGTTGACATCTCCTAGGCTCCGTATACGCAGGTGCCATAGTGGGTTCTTTTGTAAATGAGGTGTTTTGAGTGTGATGAACCTTTTCAAGGTATAAAGAACCCTCACATAACATAGAGGTTCTGTAGAAATATATTGAGCTTTCCGAAAGCCATGCATTATGTAAAGGTTCTTAAAACTTAAAGGTTTTTCATTCAAAATCTCATGTACAGAAAGAGTTCTTTTAAGAACCATCTATAGAAAAGGTTCCTTTGGGAAGCAGAAGTGTTTCTTGTATGGCGTCATGCAAAGAACATATCAATTTACACCCAAGTACGTGAACCTTCAACATACCATCTTTCTGGCACCCTTTCTGCTAATTTCATGCATTTGGGCTTACATTTTGTGGTAACTGTGGGTCTACACCAGCGGTGAGCAGCTCTGGTCCTGGAGGGCCGGGGTCCAGCACAGTTTGATGGTAGTTCTCCTCAAACACATTCACTAAACCTGACAATTAACTGGCGAGGTGAACCAGGTGTTTCTGAGCAGGGAAAACACCAAAATGGGCTTCAGGACCGGAGTTCGACAGCCTTAGAACATACAAGAACCATTTCTGCTTCCCAAAGGACCAAAATCATTTAGTGTTTCATTTACCTTTAGGTCTGTTAACCATTGCAGAGCTTGCCGTAAGTGTCCAGTATCAGTGATCAATGCAGCGAATTTATCCTTCAAAGGGACCCCAGGGAGTCATTGAGGAACCAAATGCTCTTTTTATGTATGTGGAGGAACTTTGTGTGATGTTTTATGTTAAGTCTACTCCTCGCACCCCCTCTAATAACCACATTTTTCATCTTGATTTAAACAGCAGGGTTCAAGAGATGAGGCACTAAGTCATGTGGAGTGTTGGCTTTTTAATAATCATGATAATTATCTAACGTTTTATCACAGCTTTTGACATTATCACTGTGTTGCATTAAAAAAAAATAGTGTCATGAAAGTACATTCTGAATTATAGTCATAATAATCTGAATAAAAAACTCTCCATCTGTTGATACTCACGGTGTGTCCATATCATACAAAGTGACAGTACAGTGAGGAAAATAGAGCGCTAACCTTACCGAGACGGTGACGCTGCTGGTGCTTGTACTACACAAGCATGAAAATGTATCATATTATATCAGAAACATACCACTCATGCCATCATATAATAGTGCTTAATGTTGGTGTGACTAGAGCCTTGGTCTCTGAAAAAACAACCTGCAATAATAATGCCATTTTCTGTTAGCAGGTATGTGGCATGTTTCTTTATTTGTTTGTTTCAATCTAGCAGTAAGATGCATTCAGTACTACACCGCTCAAATTTTCGCTTGAGCCTTGGTCAAATTAACTGTTGTATGTCCCATTTTTTTTTGCATGTCCAAGACATTTGGGTAACTTTTGTATGTCCCATTTGTCAATGAACCACTAAGTAAATTTAGTGTTAGTCTGCCAGGCTGCTTGTTGAACAAAGCCAGGTTCATAAGGCTGGTGTTTTCTGTGTACTTTATTCATACTCCTCCATGTTTGGTTACATGTCATTTTTATTTTTCTGAGGTTGCTGTGTTGCTCTGAAAGCGTAGCAGGAGATTCCGAAAGCTTTGCATTTCTAATAGGGACGGATATTGAATTCTGGTAGTAAACTGATACAGATTCCTGACAGATCAGTACAGAAATATGGATAAACTGTGTTTAAATCATTAGATACTAGATTGGATCAGTGGGAATGCACGTCATAAACACACATTTATTTCAGTCGCTCCTCCCTCATTATATATACAGGAAAGACAGGAATCAGTATAGCCCATTATTTCTCCAAAAAGTCATAATAATAATAATAATAGTTACATTTTTTGGGCAGCTTTTCATGTGATGTCTTTTCTTTTTGCACCAAACAGCATCAGTAAGAGGATTAAAAAGCAGCATCAGTTTCGATATCCGTATCAGTAACATCCTGGTCTTTCAAAATGTTTCAAAGTGTTTTGAAAACTCTGCATATTTAGTGTTGCACTGTAATGAATACTGTCTAAATAAGTTAAATCTAAAATGACTCCCTAGTCGTAAAATGACTTAACACAGATCACTATAAAAGGTTGACACTATAATTTAAAGTGTGAGAACCCCAGGGAATCATTGAGGGCAGTGAACTGCCTTTTCCTTTGCAGCTGTAGCATCCAATCCCTACAGTACCATTTTAAAGACTGCTTTCAATGCTAGTGCAGGTCCACAGTCTCTGAATCATGTATGCTGTCTCTTTTGTAGCTACTTTTATCCTTAATCGAGCACTCTGTTATCCAGTCTAATCACACTACTTAATTGGGTTTTCAGAGGGGCTGGGACTGCACTCTGGTTTTCTCTTCATAGCATAAGTGGACCCATAAATTTAATTTGAGATTACTCTTGATGGTTTGTCTCCATATATAGAACCCAGAGGGAATACATCTCTCGCTCTCTATCTCTTCATCTCTTCCCTCTGCTCCCTTCTCTCTCTTTGTCTCTTTCTCTTGTGGCTTTGAATTGTACAAAGACCTGATGTAATCTACCGAGTGGCCTGAACGAAATTTGACTGTGAATGGCTGTGATCTTAAGGGAATTTAGCTTGACACAAAGAAAGCCTTCATCTCCGCCCCACTTGTGAGCACAAATGGGTCTGTAAATAGGAGTAACTGATGAATGAGGCGAAGGCTCCGGAGCATTTTGTGAGAAATGCTGGGTATATCTGGTTACAGGTGCATTCGTTTTGTGCGTATGAAGAGAAAATGATTCTAGTGTTTAGTCACCAGTAAATTCTGCAAAGCTGCATTATATCTATACAGTCTTTTATTAAGTATTTGGCCATTTGAGGGAAAGCTAGACAATCAGTACGTAGTAATCTGCCTGCCCTCAGTCTGTAAGCTGATGATCTTATCAATTGTTTAACCACAAAGAAACATTACAAAACGCCTCCTGAGACTTTTAGAGAGGGTTACATCACTAACTGTTGTCGCCTCTGCTAATAATGTCCAGTTGCGTCACAGCAACCCCCTAGCCAGTGAAGTTCATTAAGCTTTTTTAATATGAAAGCATGCTAACCTACAAGTACACAAAAAATTGAAATTTTTCTAAGAAGAAATAAGGACATGTCCTATTATGAGACTGATGGAAACTGTCTAGCTTAACATATTGGAAAAAATAAACAGAATATAACAATGCAGGTTTTCTCTTTTTACAATTTTTACAAAAAACTGCAGAATGTGTTTTCCCTAGTAGGTGTTTGCTTGTTTTCCTTTGGAAATCAACAAGACTGAATGGTGTGCCCAAAATTTTACATACAACTGTAAGTGGAATCATATATAAAAATAAACTTTCATTGGCTAAATGAGTCTAAATGCATTGTGCTTAATTATGACTCTACTGTTTGCTTGCCCACTTGTCAGTTTGGGATAAAAATGCCTCTGCTTTTTAAAAATGCCAAAATAAGATCCTTTGAAGGCTCCCTAACATTCGTATAGAGGATGTTGACAACTTAACCTGCTCCCTGTATTTGGTAGTCTGAGTGAAGTCAAGGGTTTCTCCGTTTATTGAAGTGCACTACAAACACCAGTAACAGCTGGTGGAGAGTTATGAGCAGGTTGGAGTCTGGCAGGGCTTTAAGCTCTGAGACGTAGCGGAAAGTCACTGATGAGAGTTGGGAATCAATAGGCTTACATCCAAATGAGCTGGACAAGCTGCTCGAGTTGATTTGTAAGCACTCCTTTTAGCTTCTCATTCACTTTTCCCAATGCTAAAGGCTTTCTCTGCTTGCAGTTTGCAACCTTTGATTGCTTGTCTCAGGGTGAAATTCAGCTGCTCCAAGAAAAGCAAGCTACACTGCCTCAGATAATGAACCTCCTAGCTCTGTTACGGTGCAAACGCCTTGAAATACCTTTCCTCACATTGAATTGTTTGTCACTTGTAGCTCACTGGAGCAGAATGAGTCAGTAGGAAGTGCAGATTTGAAACTTTTAACCGATACTGCACTTGCATTTTGGAAGTAGAAGAGGAGAAAAGCCTTATTTATATTTTGCCATGTTTTAACATCAAATAATAGAAAAAAAGAAGTCAAAAGTGCGTAACTGAATATAAATATAATTTATGTAACTAATTATATAGTAAGACTGTAATAGTGCAGTGAATGATGTGAGAATGCAAGTGCATATGAATTATGGTACGACGTAAATCGAATGATACAACAGACTTCAGACTTTTTTTAATCTTCACAGCATCCCTACAAGGACAACATCAGAGGAGACTGTACCGAGATCTAATGAGAGATTACAACCCACTGGAGCGGCCTGTGTTTAATGACACGCACTCCCTCACTGTAAATTTCAGCTTCAGCTTGATGCAGATCATGGATGTGGTGAGTTGAAGCAGTGGTGAGAATCAATACGTCTCATTAGGTGGGAGGAGGGATGGCCAGATGCTGCACAGTATATTAGGGCTGAGCAATATATTGTTTGTTAATTGTTGTCACTACGTTGATCTTTACAATAGATATTGTACAAGTTGCATATGAGTCTATAATTATTTATTGTTTTTTGTTGTGTGTGAGTATCCTGACTAGGGCTGGGTAATGTCTTAATATCGGTACTTGAAATAGGTTTTTTATGTCTTTCTCTTAAATTAGAAACCTGGGGCTGTATTACAGAAACTTCCTAACTTTAAAATCCTATCTTAACTGTGTGGTAACCATGATATTGGCAGTTTAGCATCTTATTTAGGAAAAAAACTGATACAGAACAACCGTTCTTGAGTCCGTTTTCCTATCCTAACTTTAATTAAGAAAAGTGTATTACAGAAGCATCCTAACCTCAAAAAATCTTAAATAAACTCTCCCAACTTTAGGAAAACTCTTCCAAACTGTCGGCAGCGGATTATTTAGGCTACGGGTAATTTGGTGCGTCGGCATGGGGCTTCGTTTTTTCGCTAAAGGTGTTTTTTGTGTGTGTGTGTGTCTATACTTTTGTCAACATAGTTGTCTATGACAGCTCTGTCCCAATACTTTTGTCACATTGGCCTGTTCGTCTGGCATAAAGTTCAGAGCACGACGTTGTTTAACATCCATATTTTGAAGATATTAATGAAGATACTCTGACGATACAGTGTTACAGACTGTAGCCTCGTAAAGTTACAGTGGATTACACTTAGGATTTGCTTCTGTAATACCATATTGAAAAAAAAAATCTTTAATCGTCCTATCTTAACTTTATTTGATAAGTTTCTGTAATATGGCCCCTGAAGTGCATGTGGAATAACCCAGAAATGAATGTGAATTATTGGAAATAAGTAAATGTTCTGACCAGATTACAGGGAGACCTGTCATAATTGTTACAGAATCTCCTGAGCGCAGTTATTTAGGCAGGTTCAGTAGGCAATTTGGTTGAATTTAATACCAGCCTCAGTAGATTCCAGATTTATCATTCGTCCACATTCAGTGAATGCTGCAGGCCTTATATCCCACATTTCCTTCCAGAACATCCAAGCGCACTGGACAGTACCACCTCATATCAGACACTCATGAATTCCATCCCTGTAACATACTGTGAAAAAAGTTAAATGTATGCAGTAAAGGTCGCATCCATGCCAGATCATACTGCATCTTTATACTGTAATATAGTCAGGTAGGCGGAGTCATTTTGATTGATTGGCTTGTTGAAAAGATTGCAGTTGTTTAACAGTTGTTTTTTTTTTTCTTGTATGCAGGATGAGAAGAACCAAGTACTCACAACGAACATATGGCTCCAGCTGGTGAGAGACTGTTTTATATAGCTGAAGCTTGGAATCATGAGTTCTTTTGCTTAAAGTTCACCCAAATATCAAAATGGACATACATTATTTATAACTAGAATCAAAAGGTTTACTTGATTCAAACGTATGGATCGTTACATCAGTTTTAGCTCTCAGTTTACTTACTTTTTACAATATGAATCAAGTACGTTCAGTGTATCGTATTTTTATAAACAGTCTTACAAACAGTTTTACACCCATTCACATCGTTCATGTCCATGGACTCCTTATACAAAAACAAAGCTCCCAAAGTATCTTTGAATTTATATGATAAAAGCACACGTGTTCCTCCTACAGCAGTTCAGCCCCGGCCATTCATATTCAATTTAGCGTGAAGACCAATACAGGGTAGCCAGTCTGAGCTGAGGAACTGAGGCATTGATTAAATTTAAAGCTAGTTACTAAATCAGCTTGTTTAACTCTTAATAAATAAAGATATGATATGGGTCACAAACAATGAACTACGATCAATTTTGGTTCATAAAACACAGATTAGAAGCAAACAAGAAAAGCAGACCCATCAAGTGTTAAGTGGTTGCTTTAAATGTAATATTGTGTTGAATTTCTTCAGCACTGCCTCAGGCTGTTTGGATCAGAAGAGATATTTCTTCTTGTGTGAAACTGTTCAATATACTTTACAGTTCTTGTGTTCTTCGACCAGTTTAAAGCATGTCTGGCCTGCATTATGCACTATCTTACAGATTACCTTTTTCCAAGCATGCTGTGTAATTACATGGCTTAATGCAGGACTTGGAGATGCACATTATGAAAATGAAGCAACAGATGCAAATGTTCGCCAAGACAGAGTTAAGGACTTAAGCATCCTCTGTAAGAGATCCTCATATGGGTGTCACATATGGGTGCCAAGATGCAGGATTCCATACCTTTCACTGACCATGGAAATAGCAGTAGGGCGAGTTAAAAGCAGCTAAATTAAGAAAACAGTGTAATAGACTAAAATACTATATCAACAGTACAGTATAAAATATACACTATAGAATCTAGAAATATAAAATATGGTTATCTGTATTGTAAATTATATACATATATGTATATGTAAACTATATGTAAACTAAATGTAGCCTTAGACAAGGTGTGTGTATGTATATACAGATTGGATGTATAAGTAAATATAAGAACACTGTAGATGCACACACACACACACACACACACACACACACACACACACACACACACACACACACACACACACACACACACA
>JBBJLR010081459.1:0-10648 GCA_037577145.1 Brachypetersius gabonensis | reverse complement strand
GACTAATAAAGGTTTATCTTATCTTATCTTTTTCAGTTTACTTTTTAATTTTTTTTTCATTCTTTTTTGTTTTTTTCTCCTCATTTTGGCACTGATTCATCTTTTTTTAAATCTTTTAATTCTGAGGTATTTCTTGTTCTCTCCAACTTTCTCCTGGAAAGTTCTGTTCCAGCGCACCTTTAAAAGATGACAGACTTATCGAGGGAAGCAGACCAAGGCTAATGCTGTTTTTTTCCAGATAAAGTAATCGGGGTGCCGCAGGTGGACCATACAGCTGTTTGATTGACGGATGGTTAATAGCTCCCTGGGTTCAGACACATGGTCCCATCAGCTTGGTGACCAAAATTCAATAAATGTCATTCCTTAGGATTAACGTTTTTAGCATGGCTTTCGCAGTGGATTCCCACAAGCACATCATTGCTTAATCTACTCCCACACACTGAGCTGCTGATTGTTCTTGGCTGGACTGAACTGTCAATAGGGCTTTTTTAGTGGCATCCCTGCTTTGTTTTTGATCAACATGTTGATAATCAAAAACATGGCTGTAGATCATAAAAGGTAAAAGTGTAAAGTCTCACCATTACTCTCTCTTTGAGTTTGTAGTTGGACAGAAATCAAATTTTAGTTTTCTATAAATATAGATGACATGAACACTGGAACAACAAGGCTAATCACTATGAAACCAAACGCCTTAATTTTGCCCCGAAAAATGACCTTAATTTTTCCTGTATGGGAAATGAAGGAAAATCAAGGTGGAAAGGCTGATTAAAGGTTAAAACGACGGAATTTTCCACTTACTTTTTCAAATTTGCCCCTTGAGTAATAGAATCTCCTGAATAAACAGGGGGTAGGGTTCGGCTCATTTTAAATACATTGTGTTTCGTAGTGAATGTAGCTAATGTGTAAAGCAGCCACCTTCTGGCACACAGCAGGCCTAAAACATTGCAAGCTTTAAATCGTGTTAAATAAAAAAATATTCAAAGAAAATCTGAATTTAGCTTGCTTGTGGTGTTTAATACTTTGACATACTGTTATCTATCAAATGGCTTGAAAAAAGGCAAAACTGCTTAATTTGTGCTATTTTTCGTTTCCTGTGTAATCTAATGGCGTTTCTTCATCAGGCAGTGCGGTACCTCAGTGTACAGTTACTAAACCAGGATTCAGGGAGCGACTGACATTGTGTGAAATGAGTTCTGTGGCTCGTTTCTCTCTTTAATTAGGCAACAGAGATCTGAGTAAGACTCACTTGCATTGAGTTATGAATTGCATTGTGACACATTTTAGAATGCAGCTACACACACGAGAGTGTTTGCGTCACTCATAGCGATGCGCAGGTTGACTGTTAAGGGTTTTTATGACCTACTCCCATGTGACACCATGCAAAACAGAAGGTCGTGGTTTTGAATCCCAGGACTGCTAGTGGCACCACTGAGGTACCCTTGAGCAAGGTGCCATCACTGCTCCCTGGGTGACCCTGTTGGTGGATGCCCACTGCTTCACTTGGTGAATGGGTTAAACACAGAGAAAGAATTTGTGGTAACAAGACATATAAACTTAATTTGTAAATAAGTAGGTCCTGGTAAGACAGAGAGAATGCTGTTCTGGCAGGTTATGAGTGAGAAAAATTACAGAATGGAACTTCTATTTCAACCTTGAAGTCTAGGAACCCCTGACGAGATCGATCTGTCTGACTGTGTGTGAGTGGATCTTTCTTTATCAACTACACTCATTTCACCATTCACAAGATTAGCTGTGGGGCTTAGAGTAATCAAATAACAAAATACAGTATTTAGATGCCAAAATGCATTCAAATACTTGCCAGGATCCAGTGCATCTCTCTGCTGGTGTATGTGGGGCTGCATTCCCGGATTTATCGGCCTCATGCATTAATTACCGTCATCATCATACTTACCAGCACGCTCCTCATCGATCAACACTGCACTGCAGAGAACAGCATAAAACTGCGTGTTAGCCTTCTGTTGATTTGTCTAAAACAAACCAAGGGCCATTCACAGACCCCTCGGCCTCCTAAGATCCTTTTTGACTCTCTTGACTTTATTTACAGCTCAGGAAAAATATTAGAATAAAAATATTCTCCTTTAAAGCATCATTTTAAAAAAAATGACAAAGTATCGAAATAACAGAAATGATGCAGTGTTTACAGAACTTGAATCATTCAAAGAAAACAGATCTCTTGTTCACTTTTAATCAAAATGGCAATAATGATCTTTGATGTATTCCTAGTAGTGTTTTACCATCCAACTGGTCTCAGTGTGAGAGGAGAGTGTCGATTACAGCAGTGTTTTATACTTTTCCTCATAAGATGTGATTCAGGTGATCACTAATCAGTACCTCATAAAGCAGAATGAGGTGTTTGTGTAGGAATTTAACAGATACTGGCATGGAACGGTTGTCAGAGATTTTTAAAAAATTGTAATGGTCTCATATTTTTTTCTGTATATATACTTTTAAATGCCCAGAATTGGTAACAGTATTCCCTAATTGACTGTATTTTTCCCCTAAAGGCAGCAACCTCTTTCAAAAGAATAATACACACTGCAAAAACAGTTCATGAATAGACACATGCAGGTCCTAGATCACAGTGTGAGCTGTTTCAGTCATCATGATTACATAGAGAGGCATAAAAATGCTCTATGCGAAATTCCACAAGACTGTATGCACAAATACTGGGTAAAAATTCTACAGAAAAATAACTTACAATTCAGTGTATTACTAGTAACACAAATGGTGATTAGGAGTCTGTTACTACTGTAATAGAGATCAGTAGTACATTGACATAAATAGTGATTTTCACATGGTCAGACTATAGCAAATATGGCACTAAATGTGGGCTCTTAACATTTTTCAGCAACCATCCTCCAAAACAAAAACTGATCTCATCAAAAAGATCCACCCACTTCCCCTCAGTTTTACACGTGTTGGTTGCAGTTACCAATCAGTCATCATAGCTCAGCTCAAATGTTCCAGCTCCCCATTCTTTCTATCCCAGCAAGAAGCCACGTTCAGCATGGGTCCTCAGGTGCTGTACGGTTTATCTGGAAGTGGAAATGATGACAAAACTAACACAGTTTGTAACTGTACCATACCACACTGCCCAAGCTGGCCAAAAAGTCCGAAAGTGCCCTCTAAATGAACAATCTGAGTTCTTTGGATAACACTGGTCTGAAGCAGAATGGGAGCGAGTAGGAGGCCTAAAAATGGCAGTAGGAGTCACACCATCACCCACTTTCAGTGCTAATTGTTCCAAACAAGGCTTGATGTTCTCCAGGGGTGCTGGATGTTCTCAGTTACCTGCGGGTAGCTTTACTAAAGCTGACGAAAGCACCCAGGTGAACAATCAAACATGACCTCACATCATCCCTTAAATTATCTTCAGAATTGTGAAGTTGATGTAATACTAGATGCTACTTATGACTCTTTGATCTTGTGGTTTTTTGTTCTGTTCTGTTCTGCCTTTGTATTGCGCCATCATCCTGGAGACACGTTATATTGTTTCATTGTGTACTGTGTGTATATGGTTGAAATGACAATAAAAAACCTACTTGACTTGGCTTGAAATAACATGGGCAGGATCATCACCCCAAACCACATCCCAGCTGAGTAGGACATGCTGAGGGTACGAGTGAAAACCAGTGGCATCATGGAAACTCAGTTCATAAAAATGTTCTATGTGAAATTCCACTAGGGTATATGCACAAGCACTGGGTATAAATACTACAGATAAATAACTTACAATTCAGCAAATTACTAGTAACCCCAACTTCTTGGCACTGAGAAACAAGACTGAGGAACAGGGAGTAGATGGGTTGGTGGTGGGGCGAAAACAACACATGAACATGGAGATGGAAAGGACCCCTGGTGCCTAGATGGGAAGGAGGCCTGGTCCACCCCAACTGAAATAAGTTGACTTTTGGCTGGATTTAACAGTTCATCCATTATTGTTTATAGGTAATATAATAAACTCAGGCCTGTTCATACTGAATTCAAGTGGTTGGGTTCAAGCGGTTGGCTTTCACAGGGTAAATCGTGACGGTTTTTCACAGCTGGAGGAGGCCCCCACGCTGCGAGGTGATTCAGAGCCATGAAATATTGATTACTTTGCCTGCACTTGTGGAGGTGAGGACGATGAGCACATTTCTCTTCCTCCCTCCCTCCCTCCCTCCCTATCTTTCTTCATCCACATTTGGGTGCCTCTGAAACCAGAGGTGTGGAGAACTGCCTCTGTATATGCGCGGCTGACTTTTACACTCATTTGTTTCTGTTAGAAGGAGATTGGAAAACAGAAAGCGCCACTGTTCTCGAAAGTCAGGTTGCAAGTGTCCGGAAAACATAGGTCACTACTTGCCTATAACAAAAGCAGACAGGTGATTTGAAAATTATACTAAAATGTCTTTTGAGTGGCTGGTCTTGTTTGCATTTGAATGGTACCTTCTCTTTATGCTAATTGCATTCTAAATTGGCAGGTAATCGTTTTCTCCCAATTATACCTGTGTCACAATGTCCTTGGCCAGGCGAGTCACTGAAAGTTCATTTTGAATGTGGTTATGGTCGTCAAGGGCCTTTATGCAGCGCACCATGTAGTGTTTATGGACACCAACCTTCTTAGCAAAGAGAATTCAACACAGGTTCCACGTCTTGATACCAGTAATGGAACACTTTTTGGTGCTGTATAGAAATATTTTTTAAAGGTTCTTAAAGAAAATAAAAAGTACCTTTGTTTGAGAAAAGTACCTTTATTTGAGAGAAGAAAAAAGTTTAACTTTAAATGTAGGTTAATCAAAGCAGATTTTGTTTTAAGGCATTTTTGACCATTTATGTTGGTCCAGTTGTCATGAGCTTAAAAGTGAAAAAAGAAGTTATTTTGGAATGATGGGCGGCTGGATGGCCTAATGATTATCTGAACCAGAAGGTTGTGGGTTCAAATCCCAACTGCTAGTGTCACCACTGCGGTAGCCTGAGCAAGGTACTGTCCCCACACACTGTTCCCCGGGCACCTTGTTGGCGGCAGCCCACTGCTTCACTTAGTGAATGGGTTAAATGCAGAGAAAGAACTTCACACTATGCTGTGATGTGTTCATGCATGACTATAAAGGTTAATAAATTAAATTACATTTTTTTAAAAACAAAGAAAAACAAAAACAGGTACGATCTGCAATCATAAAACAACTCAAACTACAGCGTCTCTATCATAAACCAGGCAATAAACATTTAAATATTTAGATTGTTCTTTGAATTGCCTTATTTCAGTATGAACCTGTTGCCTTTACCTTTGAGTCAAAGTATTTTCAGAATGAGCTTTTAATAATAGTTTAAAAAATTATTTTCTTGTACACAAGATGCTTTTTGTGATATTCTATGCATTATTTTTGTGTTAAAATATTAGGAAAAAGCAATTTTATGTTAACAAAACACTAAAGCATGTTGAATTATGGAGAATGTAAGTAAATGATCTATAATGAATCCTTAAAATAGTGTCTTTTGTGTCCTGTCTGTTTTCACTCCCTCTTGTAATGACCTGACACTGATGACCCCTCTGAAGCAGAAGAACCGGTCTTGTTGGAATATAGATGGTCTTTTATAGATTTGTGAGCTGAATTGATCTCCCATCTCCCATTTCCTTCTTCTTTGACACCTTTATGCGCATTGTCAGTTACACCTACACTGGTGTCAAAACCACTTCTAAACTGGTGTGTGACAAGTTTTTTTTTTCTGGCTTTATCATTGCTTTGTGTTTTTGATAAGCTGCTAAATCATAGTTCCCAAGAAACACACATAGACAGGCTTACATTGAGTTTTATTTTGACACTGAATTTATTTATATACTTATAAATTAATTTACTAAATTGTGAAATTAAGAGAAGATTCAATTTCAGGAGATGAGAGCATATTTTTTTTCGCACATCTCGGCCGCATCTCAGGTGAGAAATACTGGCAGACAGCCGTGGTTCGGGGGTGGGGAGTGGGGGGGGGTTGTGTGTGTGGGGCGGTAATGCACATCTTGGCTGCATGTCTGGACTTATCCAGAACGCACAGATTGCCAGTCCACCCCTGTGTCGGGATAAGTCTTGGTGGAGCATAGATGGTCTTTTAGGGGCAGTGGAGCAGTTGGTGGCCTAGTCGTTAGGGGGTTGGCATTGTGACCAGAAGGTCTTGGGTTTGAATCCCAGGACTGCACGTGGCACCTCTGAGGAGCCCTTGAATAAGGTACCGTCCCCATACACTCCTGGCTACCGCTGCTTAACTTGATAAATGAGTTATATGGGTTAATTCCGTACTGTTCACACTATGTGCTGTGGTGTGTTCACAATGACAAATGGTAACTTCACTTCATATGTGTTTGCACTGGGACAAAGTGGGTTCCACCTCCTAAAACTGAACTGTTTGATAATGTCTGTTGTTCACAAAATGTATGATGTGGGCACCGGCATCAGAAAGAAAGAAGTGGCTCAGCTATTTTGGTAATGTCCGGGCTGTGCTATTTGTAGTGGCTTTTACTGGGTATGATCTAACCCTTCCTGAGCACCTCTCTATGGTGAGTAACAATCAGTGATACCTAAAGTTCATGAAACATAATGGACACTGGAGCATCAAGCATCAGGTTAAGACAAAATATTAAAAAAATAGATTATTATTTTAGGAGAAATGACCACACTGGAAAAAAATGTTAACTGGGTTCTATATTTGTATTCTTTTCTAATAACCCATCCTTATATTTCCCATTAAGACAGCTTGGAACTCTTTCTGTTTCAGAAAAGCTGGACTGGTGAGCTGGTATTATGAAAATACATTTGTTACTGAGGCTACTAAAGATCTTGAGTGATACTTTTGCTGAGTGATATTAAAGATATTTTCATTATATATGTATATCCACTGTGGATTCTAACATCTAGTGTAATTAAACACATCAAAGGCTCTAGATACCATCCAGTAAAACTGGCTGCAATTACTTCTCCTGTATTCTATTAAAAGCATCCTCAACTGTGGGGAGCCATTTCAGAAAGGTTCAAAGGCACCCGTCATGACCTAAAATCAAAATCATACCTTGTTGTGTGGATTCATGGCTGTATCTGAATAGCGCTATATTATTATAGAGCTAATACTGTAGAGCTTTAAGACTAATGTTGTATATTGCTGTACAGCAGCAGACTTCCATTACTTTTAGCTACATTAGGCTTATAGCTCCACTTCAAAACTAAAAATGACCTTTGGAAGCCATACATAGCTTCATGTCTCCATGTCTTCATAATGTCTCCATGTCTTCAATGTTCTGGCCTCTGTGGGTCCAAACGTTAATGTAAGGAATGAGAAGTAGGCTTATATTTGGGGAATATAATTTAGGAAAAATGCAAGCATTCAGTAATAATACTCAATCTAATACAAAAATTATGAACAAAATACACTTATGTGTTTTTCAACCCCTGTCATGAAGAGGCTGAGTGTTCCATGTCTAATTTGTGCAGTAGTGTGAGCTGTTTTTATATTTATGATTTTTATTTGTATCTACAGTTTTTATTCAGGAACAAAAGGGATATGTTTCGTGAGAAGATTATGCACTCTGGGACAGAGATGTTCACAAGTCATTTTTAGCAAGTCCAAGTCAAGTCTCAAGTCTTTGTGATCGAGTCCAAGTCAAGTCTCAAGTCTTTGAGTGAATGTTTACAAAAGGTGACTCTAAATGTGAGATTTTTGAGCTGTAAATGTTGAGCTCTTAACGTTTAGAAGATATGCTAATTGGCCACGCCCCATGATTACAAATGGCTGTTGCTAAGCAGGTGGCGGGGCTGTGTGCTGTGAAATGCCCTCAATACAGCTGCTTTTGGCTGGGCACTATATTGATTTTATGCTGTTTTGTGTCATACCTCAGCTGTGTGAATATCGCTGCAACATGGGCCTAGAGAGATTTCATTTCATATTACTTTTACATTAAACAGTAACTAACACAGCCTTCATTGCAAATTTCCTCACAACGCCAAATCCGTTATTCTATCCAGTATGATCTGTGGCTGTATCCTAAATACTAATGC
The DNA here is from genome assembly GCA_037577145.1 of Brachypetersius gabonensis. NCBI lineage: Eukaryota > Metazoa > Chordata > Actinopteri > Characiformes > Alestidae > Brachypetersius > Brachypetersius gabonensis. Next base: position 2,603 of record JBBJLR010081459.1, on the reverse strand, counting down.
TCTTTCCCATGATGTCTGTGGAGAAATGTAGAATCTCATTGTGGAAAGATTTCTTTCTAGGTTTAGATTTTTGCCCCCTACCAAAGTCACTAATCTAAGGTATTCTACAAGAAAATGGTCTTTGATAAGTACCATTAAGCAAAACCACATTAAGCAGAACCATCAGGTGATGATTAATTATTTTGATTGAGTTTATTTAGCAGGGTGCCTCTGCAATCAGAAGGCTGTGGGTTTGAATCCCAACTCTGCTAGCGTCATTCCCTTGGGCGCTTTGCTCATATTTTGTGAATAGTGGCCCCAATGTTTCTCTCCTTTGTTCTGCAGGCCCTGAAATGATGTGAAAGTGGACTGTGAAGGATGTTTTTATGCAATCATGAACACAGTTGTGAGACAGAACTGAAGCTGTACCCTTGCTGTAAGGATGGCCAGCATTAGTCCTTCAGCATATGGAAGATCTCAACCTCGCTCTTTTAAACGCCCGATCTATAACTCATAAAGCCTCTCTAATCAACGACCTGATATCACAGAAGAATATAGACTTGTTCTGCATTACAGAATCATGGCAACAACATGGCGACTATCTACATTTAAACTTGTTGTCTCCTTTTGGATACAACTATTTCTCCAAAGCCAGACGTGTAGGGAGAGGTGGTGGCTTGGCTGTGGTTTACAGATTTAATTTAACTATCAAAAAACTTTCGCTATTCGATGTATCCTCGTTTGAATATATTGCTTTAAAAGTTGTTTCCTCTCCACCATTGCTGCTGCTGTTAATTTATCGCCCTCCCAAAGCGTCTGCTAGTTTTCTGTCGGAGCTTAATGAACTCCTAACTGTAGCATCCACCCGCTGCTCTTCCTTTATTGTGCTTGGTGACTTTAACATTCATTCTGACACCAAATGTTCTTTCACCTGTGACTTTATTTCCGTACTGGATTGTTTTAACTTAACCCAGCATGTTGATTTTCCCACGCACACCCATGATCACACTCTCGATTTAATCTGTACAACTGTCTTTGGCTCAGAATCAGGTATTTCTGACCATAAGCTCATTGAATGTAGCTTATCTGTCTGTACTCCTTCTCCTCCTTGTAAAAAGTTATCTGTGTCTTTTCGCAATCTCAAATCTGTCTGTCCTGACCACCTTGCTGCTTCTCTTCAGTTCTCATCTCTGGTGGACTTGCTTAATCTATCTTCCCTTGACAGTATGGTCTCTCTTTATGATGCCACTCTCAGTGGTTTGCTTAATGACCTAGCCCCCATGAAGTGTCGGTATATATACGTTTCCCGCTCTTGTCCATGGTTCACCTCTGAGCTCAGAGCCATGAAGGCCACTAATCGACGTCTTGAACGTCTTTATAAGAAAAGTGGTCTCGAGGTACATTTACAGCTATATGTTGAACATGTACATAAGTATAGGGATGCTTTAAATGCTGCTCGCTCCAGCTACTATTCCTCCATCATTAATGGTGCTAAATCCAGACCTAGGAGCCTCTTCAGAACTGTTAATAAACTCCTCCAACCTCCCTCAAAATCTTGCCTTAACACACCTGAGCAGTGTCAAGCTTTTTTACATTTTTCTGAAAATAAAGCAAATTTATCTCAGTTTTACTTCAAACTCTAATGTTTCTCCCGCTGTACATTCTACTTCTTTGGCTTCAACACTGCGCTGTTTTACACCTGTTTATTTTTCTACTGTTTCTGAACTTATTGCTCAAGCTAACCCCTGCTCCTGTCAACTTGACCCCGCCCCTACATCTTTACTTAAAGCATGTACCTCAGTAATTAGTGATCCTATTGCGTTCATAATCAATTCCTGTCTCTCATTAGGCTCTGTCCCTAATGCCCTTAACATTGCTGCAGTAACCCCCATTCTTAAAAAACCCAATCTAGATCCCACTTCTTTGTCCAATTACAGGCCCATCTCAAATCTCCCTTTTCTCGCTAAAGTCATGGAAAAAGTAGTAGCAACTCAACTTCAGGCCTTCCTGAGCAGCAACTCACTCTATGAGCCATTCCAGTCAGGTTTCCATACTCGGCACAACACTGAAACAGCTCTTTTGCGTGTCATTAATGATCTCCTTCTGTCAGCAGACCATGGGTTACTCAATATTCCAGTAATATGGGTTGCTCCAAGTCCTCATTATCTCATTCTGGGGATCTGTCGGTCAGTATTGATGGTGTGCTGGTAAAGCCTGCCCCGGTCGTTAGAAATCTTGGGGTGCTCTTCTACTCCTCACTCAATTTTGACTCTCACATAAGGTCAGTCTCTAAAACTGTTTTTTCTCACCTCCGCAACATCGCTCGCTTACGCCCATTCCTGTCTAGCAGTGATGCACTTAGTCTAGTCCACGCCTTCATTACGTCTTGCGTTGACTACTGCAACTGTTTATCGGCCTCCCTAGCAAGTCTTTAAAAAAATTACAGCACATACAAAACTCTGCTGTCAGAGTCCTTACACACACTAAAGGCTCTGCCCACATCACCCCTATCCTCTCTCAGCTACACTGGCTACCTATTCAGGCATGAATTAAGTTTAAAGTTTTACTCCTCACCTTTAAAGCTCTCCACGGCCTTGCTCCTCCCTACCTTACTCAACTCCTCA
>JBBJLR010081437.1:0-10649 GCA_037577145.1 Brachypetersius gabonensis | reverse complement strand
AAAGTTATTTTCTGTTTTGTTGGTCTGAAATGGAGTTTCGCTACAACCTTACCGTACTTAAACGGAATATGTTGGTTGTGATCAGACTTCACCTCTATGGCTATGTCGCTAGTGTCCATATAGTGACCACATCTTTGTTTTTCCCTGTTATATGTACACATCGTACTAGAGGTACAAAATAGTCCCGACAAACTGGTAGTCTATTATGTCGACAAACCGGGAATACGCTCCTCCATACAGTCAGAAGGGGACCAAGAAGGGACACGGAGGGACCGAGGAGACATTAGGAGGGAACAGGAAGGAACCAGGAGACACAGAGGGAGGACAGGAGGGAACCGAGAGCCAAGAGGGAAGTCTGGAGGGGACCGAGGAGGACACTAAGGGACCGAGGAGGGAACGAGGAGGACACTAGGGGACCAAGGAGGGAACGAGGAGGACACTAGGGGACCGAGGAGGGAACGAGGAGGACACTAGGGGACCGAGGAGGGAACGATGAGGACACTAGGGGCCCGAGGAGGGAACGAGGAGGACACTAGGGGACCGAGGAGGGAACGAGGAGGACACTAGGGGACCGAGGAGGATATCAGGAGGGAACCAGGAGACATTGAGGGACACGGAGGGATCAGAGAGTCCTTGGGAGGACACAGAGGGACATTAGGAGGGAACTCAGGAAACTGGGGTGAAAATGGGGACATCTGGTGGACACAGAAGGGAACGGAACACAAGAACAAGACAGACCACCAGAACACAGGAACATGGGGAAAACAGAACACATAACCATTACATAAACCAATATTGAACAAGAAACTGAATCTAAGAAAACATAAGATTCGTCCTCTAAGGCCTCATCACCTTAATGGCGGGACCATTCTCTAAACAACATAACTAAGTCAACAGAAGAACAAACATAACCAAACCCAAAACATTCTAGAAACAAACAGAAACAGAAAAGAAACAAAAGGAAACAGAAAATCCACGGGCACGTGTCCAACAAAAAATAGAAAAAAACTGCACGTGACCGGGAACCCGAGGCAAACTAGTCCGAACCGTCACAGTATCCCATGATCTAGGATACCGGAATTCGATTAGAGCAACCTCCCACGAACCCTTCAGTACTAGAGATCTTGCTAACTTAGTTCTGTAATTAGAAATTTCGTTGTCTGGGTAAACACTCTGAGATGAATCGCATGGAAGCGTTATGTAAAACTCCTCATCCGCCATGATGTAGCGATGAATGAGGCATACGAGCTTTCGGGCTCTGGTTTTTAAAAAGACTAAATGTCAACAAAGTTTTTTTTCGGCGACCCAACTGTTAAATTATGAGGGCCATCCTAACCATTTCACTAGAACCATACATCTTTTCCCCACATTCTTTCTGTCCAAAATCTTTTCTACTTTAAATGTTTAACCCCTATCAGCTGTGATTTTCTGCAGTTCTTCCTCATAAAATGATCCCTATAATAGATCACCATAATAATCTTTCAACTTGTAGACTGGTGCTATCCGCGGGATACATTCAGATATGGTAAAAAATTCGTGTGTGTAGTTTTGTTCATACCCCTTTGTGAATGCCCCTCTCACTCTAGAAACCCTAACAATGTCACCTGTTTTGTATTTAAACACAGCGTTTTTATCTTTTACATCACACATACCATACAGTGTATTAAACACCGTATTTTCATTTTCTTTGGACACTTCTACAGGTTTCACCTTGATACTCCGATGATAACTGTTGTTGTAGGATGTGATTAATTCGGGTAATACATCCATATAACTTTTGGAATTAACGGCTGTTAGATACCTCCACATTCTAGTCTTGATAGTCCTGTGCAATGTTCAACCACGCTGGCTTTTAGTTCACTCCCTGTGGCAAAATGATGAACACCGTATTTAGCCAACATGTTCTGAAAATTTTTGTTGAAAATTTCTTTTCCACGATCAGTTTGTAGTTTTTGCGGGATACGTTCTTCCTTTAAAATACTTTCAAACGCTTTAGTTATGTCACGGTTACGTTTCTGAGAGGGAAAAGGGGAGGACGCCATAATATGGTTATAGAAAGCTTTAATGAAAATCTATGTACAAGGAATGGATATAATATATATAGGAAACCGACTCAGGATCCACAACACAAACACAATGAAACATTCAACATGAAAACAGAAATGAATATCATGGAACATAGAACACAAGAACAGAATGAATAATCAGAAAGTAAACATAAACACAAGACTAGGCCCCAAAACAACATACATACAACACTGCAGTCCGTGATCCTCAAACGAACAAAGTAAATACGAAAACTGAAAACAGGAAGGCTTGACCCTTCTCTCACAAATCGGCGACCAGACACGTGAATGTGGAAAGCCCAGCACGGAACGCACAGACAACAGAAAACTAGGAGGGAGGAACACGGACCTGAAACACAGAAACACAGGAACAGATTATGACATTCATGGGGATAACTACATTAAACCAAGGCAAGGGAAAACACATCAAACAAAGCAAGGGAAAACATGACAAACAAGAAAGCAGATGGAGACAAATACAGACTCACGGAACATGGGTCAAACTGGGGTTTAAATAAAGACACAAAACAAGGAACAGGTGTGACTACTGATGATGGGGGAGTGATACAAACCAAAACAATGTAAACTAAGTAGGAACCAAGGGGAAAGGGAGCAATGGAGAAAACCGGAAACAGGAAGTGGTAAGGACACGACACAAACCGAACACATAGACTAGGTAGGGAATAAGGGACAAGGGAACACGGGGAAACCGGAAACAGGAAGTAACACGGGGAAAACGTAAACAAACACACGGAACTCAATATTCGGGGGAAGACGAACGAATTCCACTGGATGAGAGTGTTTACAATTTCCACAATCTATGAAAGTAGAAAAAGTTATTCCCATTTACAAAACAGGAGATAAGCATCACTTTACAAATTATAGGCCTCTTTATAAAATGACTTGATAGTTTTGTTGACAAACATGAGCTGCCGAGAGAAAATCAGTATCACTAACTGATTTAATAGAAGAAAAAACAGAATGTATTGATAATAAGAAGTATGCCATTGGGTTATTTTTGGATCTAAAGAAAGCATCTTACACTGTCAATCATGACATATTAATAGGGAAAAATGGAGAAATATGGTTTCAGGGGTATAGTTTTGGACTGGATAAAAAGTTATATAATGAACAGACAATTTGTGCAAATAAACCAGGAAAAATGGAGATGAATGAATATTGCATGTGGGGTACCTCAAGGACCAAAAATGTTTATGTTGTGTATAAATGACATTTGTAGAGTATTACCAATACTAAAATTTGTATTATTTGCAGATGATACAAATATTTTTTGTTAGGTTGTCACACGCACCTGATCACGTGACGTCACATGGCACGGAGATGACTCGCGTCAGGTATATAAACAGCAAGTAAGTGACAGTTCATCACACTGACATTGAAGTGTCCCTCCAACTCATCTCCTAATCGTCTCTCCAGTACCGTGAGTGACTCCTCAGAGTCCGTTTATATGCCTATCAGTGTGTGTGTACAGAGCGCGGGTTTATCTTGGTGTTGTAGAAGGAGATTTTTTATTCCCTCCTATGTTACGCTTCATAATTAACCTATGTGTGTCTGTGTTGGGGCCCATAGTTGGGGGAGGGTGAGGACATTCTTGTCTCAGCCGCATGAAAAGGGGCCCTGTTGGAAACCAGATGTGAGGGTGGGGGCATGCTTCAAATGACATTGCAGGGTGATGTGAGAGGGGGCAGGCAGGAGAGTTAAAATGTATAAAAGGGTCTGTGAACCTGCATTCAGAGCCTCTCTGCAGAAATTCACCTCTGCAGAAATTCGACTTTGTCCCGAACTCCAAAAATTTCTTCTACAAAGTGGTGACCACAAAGGGACATCCGGCAAGAGGAGGAAGGGGTTGATTACTGCGATCGCCTCAGCTAGCTTCACAAACAGGGTGGACACCCGAATGTAAGCGATTTTTGCTTATTAATTTAGTTTGTGCTGCTCACAGGGGACGGCCGTGGTGGTAAGGCCCTTTTAAGAATTCATCTCCGATAAAGAACGGGTGAATTGGCTCTGATTTCAGAAATGTAATGCATGCTTTCTACTAATTAATACTCATGAGGTTGTGCGCACAAATTATTTATAGTCCGGCTGGCTGAGTGGGCCTAGATGGACAGCTAGGGCAGGATCTAAAATTAATTTATATCTGTTTATGAGGAGCATCTTTGGATGCCATTAAGAAAAAGTTTAGCTGTCGAATATGTTAAATTGTATGAGTGAGACAGTTGGAATTAATTGATATCTGTTTATGAGGTGCATAAGTCTATGCCAAAGGTTAAAAAGTTATTGTATAAGTACCAGTGGCCAAATAACATTTCTGTCTTATGAGGAGCATAATTAAATGCCAATTGTGAATTGTATCGTGTAGAATAGAAGTCCACAAATAATTATACCTTTTTTATGAGGAGCAAACCTTCAGGGAGCCATTAAGTTTACCCCTTGCTGAATATGTTGCATTATATGAGAGGAAGTCGGTAATTATTGTATCTTTTTATGAGGAGTGCTATGAGCACCAGTAAATTGAAAGGAAACTGCAGCATTTGTGATCACTGAGTTGTTATTGTTTGGTTGTTGTTATGTGTTTATGTTTAATTGTTTGTGAAAATCCGGTGTGTGTAGAGCTCTGTGTGAATGTGTGAAAAGTGATTGGATGGAGTGTCAGACTGGAAAATCAATTTTTTGAAACCTTACGGTGCCAACGTACGGACATTGATGAGAAAGACTGACATTCATGGACGGTGGCTCAGACATCATTAAGATCTAAAACATTGAACTTTTCTGGGAAGTAACCCCCAGCGAAACACCGGACTCTCAAGAGACTAGAAGCTTGTGTTTCAGGAAATCTTCAGTGGTCCAAGAGGCATTTCTTTTATGATGTTCTGAAAAATTTAATAGAATTGAGGGAATAACTGAATTTAGGTGTGGGTAGAGTGTAAAAGGCCTGGCTGTTAAGGTAAGGTATGTGTGTGTGTGTGTGTGTGTGTGTGTGTGTGTGTGTGAGAGAGAGAGTAGGCAGAAGTGCGAAGAGGGGGGCAGTGAGAAACAGAGGCAGCTGGTTGACTGGGGCCATACGGAAATGATTAAGAGAAGTCGATAGAAAAAAGTATGAATGTATGAGCCCTTAGATGGGACAAGTGTGAATGTATGAGCCCAATTAGGTGGGACAAGTGTAAATGAGAAAATGAGCCCTGATTTCAACAGGAAACAGGGAGAGCCAATGAAATAAAGGCTTGAGGTGTGTGGTGAGTGAATGTCTGAACCCCTGAGCTGATGACATTGATTTAGACCTAAGGCCTAACAAAAAACTTAACAACAAAATGGCTGGAGCAGGGATCGTTTGAATTAACCTTGTGTGCGAAAATGGAAAATCTGATTAAATATCACAAAGGCAGAAACGTGTGCAAAGAGAATTAAAAAGACAACAAGAACAGGAAATATTACCTTTGTTTAGGCAGGAGGGAGAGGAATTGCTTAAGAAGAAACATGAGGAGAGGAAGAAGAAAAAAAAAGAAGTAGGTACAGCAGAGAATGCTGGGCGGCCAGTAATTAGTGAGACCTCAGGGCCTCCACCGCAAAATTCAGACCAAGAAGGGCAATTTCTTGTACTGAAAGGGACAGTGGGAGTGCAGTGTGAACTAGAAATGAATGGCATGGTGGATTTGGAAGAAGATAGAGAACATAGTGTAGAGTTGAAAATAGGAAAGGGTGGTGTGAAGAACCCCCCGCTAGATTGTTATAAGGACGTTAGACAGGACCTAGAAAGGATAAAAGGAGATTATGGGAAAAAGGGAAGTATTAAGGAGAAGGAAGAACAAGTAAAAAGGAACAGGACAGAAAGGGATGTGAGAACACCAAATCAATTTAGCCAGCCTCTAGGCTCAACACCTAGAATTGGAATAGGCTCTTGTGAAGGCGATGCATTGCATATACTTGATGCATGGGGATTCACGGATGGGGAGAGGACGTGGTTGGTGGAGAGAGGGGGAATCAGCTGCGCAATACCCAATTCTTATCAAAGGGGATAGGGGTCAATATATCCCATGGGCTTCATTAGACCTGGAGGGCCTTGTTAGCCGTCTCCCAAACATTCAGAAAGGTGCAGGAAAATGGATTCGGGTCCTTGAGGAGGAGATCCAGAAAGAGACAATTTGCTGTCCACAGTCGGTGAAAAACAAGTTAGAAGATGTATTCGGACTGGCTTCAAAACCTCACAATGAGTTTTGTGACTACTCAATTACAGATAGAGGAGTTTACAAAACGCAAGCTCCAAGCGCCTGTGAAATTTGAAGCTGACCAGATGATCATGAGGCCGATACCTCCTCCTCTTCCCGCTACGCCTCTTCAGGCCGCAATGTCTCAGTCTGACTTTAATGCCCCAGAGACCCATGGGTCAGGCTTTCCTTCTAATGCACACCAGATGCCAGCACCAATCGTGAATGTGTATACACAGCCACCGGGTCAAAGGCCATGGAAAGCGATCCCAGCTTGTCAGGGAGACTGGTATAGAGCACGTCAGAGGGGCCCAAGTGGAGGCTACCCACCGGATGTGTGTTGGGGATGCAATCAACCAGGACATAATCGCTCCAGCTGTAGGACTCATCCGTGCCCCAAGCACTTGAACAAATGGGAGGAATTTGGCAGCAGGCCCCTCAGGAAACAAGGCAAAGCCCAATTAAAAAAAATGGGTGGGAAGAACAGGAAATTAGGGGGCCCAGAGAATCCGGACAGGGAGATACAATTGCCTATAACAAATGCTAGGCAAGAACTTATGTTAAATGTTAAGGTAAATGGGAAAAACATCACGATGTTAGTAGACACAGGAGCGGTTTATACATGTCTGAATTCAAACCATGCTTCACATCTCCCAATGTCTATTAAATATACTAAGACTGTTGATTCGTATGACCGCTCCAGTCCGTCTGCAAACCAACAATAAAAGTGTAACCTTACCTGTATTAGTTTCAGATCAATCCCCAGTTAACCTTTTAGGTAGGGATGCATTGTGTAAATTAGGGCTTCAGATATGGTGTTCTCCTCAAGGGGTATATGTTGATATGGAGGGTGTAGAAAGTCAAATGGTAATGGCAGAGGCTGAGGCCAATTTGTATTGGGTAGGACAGTTAGGCAAGGGTGTAAGGCAAGTAATAGAGAAATGGGGAAAATTTATTGAAACACAGATTCCTGAAGCACAGTTGCTTACTACAGATTTTCACTGTACCCTAATGTATGATTCAATTAAAGATACTTGTCTGGAACAGATATGGCAGGAAGAAGTGAAGGAGCAGAAAGTAGAACTGATTACCCAGTGCATAATAATAGGTCAGGAAGGAGCAGCTATCAGGATAGATGGGAATGATTTTGTAAAGAGATGGTTCAAGGTTACTGATTCTGCCCCTCATGTAGCATTGTATTTTGGGAAGAATTTCCAGTCAAAAGATTTAGGGCTAATGATGAAGAGAGCAGAAAGCATCAAGTGGGAGTCAACAATACACCCATTGATCTTCCATTCTGCAGATAAAACCTTCATCAAAATCTTGTGTGGTAGTAGTTTGAGAGGGACTCCTCAGAAAGTCGTTATTGGTCACAAGTCACAGGGTCAAATGGCATCAACAGCTGAGGAATGTCAGACAGTACATACTAGATTAGTCAAAGAAATAGAGAGCCAGGTTCCAGCTGAGTTATAGTCGCGACATGAAACAGATGTGGGGTTGATTAGTTCCGCCAGCCCAATTCATGTTCAACTTAAGCCAAGTGTAAAATTGCCCAGAATAAAGCAATATTCATTGTGGCCAGAGGCAGAGGCTGGTATCAGAAGCACCATTGAGGGTCTGTTAGAAGCAGGCGTACTAGAGTTCACAGTTAGTTGCTGTAATACACCTATTCTCCCTGTCCTCAAACCAGGGAAAAATAAATGGTGTCTTGTACATGACTTACGTGCCATTAATGACATAACAGCGGATTATCCAGCTGAAGTTCCGAATCCACACACATTGTTAAGCAATGTCCCTCCTGATGCCAAATACTTCACTGTAATTGACTTGTGTTAAGCTTTCTTTAGTATTCCAGTGGCAAAAAAGAGTAGATATCTGTTTGCATTTACCTATGCTGGTAAACAGTACATGTATCGAAGAATGCCACAGGGATTCAAACATTCACCACACATATTTAAGCAGGTTTTGAAGGCTGATTTAGGAGATTTAATGTTAGAGGGCAGTCTTTTACAGTACATGGATGATTTATTGCTTTGTTCTTCATCATTAGAAGCATGTCATCGGGATTCAATTAAGATTCTGAGTAAGCTAACGGTGGGAGGTCATAAAGTATCAAAAACTAAACTGCAATATTGCGAGTCTCAAGTTGAATACTTAGGACGATTGATTTCAGCTGGGACAATAGCGATAGCACTCAGCTAGTTAGAAGGTATTAGTAAGACACCACAACCATAAACAATTAAACAAATTATGACTTTTCTGGGGTTAAATGGATTTAGTGCTGACTGGATTGAGGCGTATGCTATAAAAACGGCTCCATTAAGGGAGATGATGAAAACAGAAGGACAGCAGAATCTAAATGCTTCATTACAATGGACTACCGATGCACTAGTGGCATTTGAGTCCATTAAGAAAGAAATGCAAACTGCACCTGTCTTAGGTGTACCAGACTACACCAAACTGTTTCATCTGTATGTGTCAAACCGAACAGATGGATATGCCTCGGCTGTGTTAATGCAGGAAACCTGCAGTGGATGGAAAAAGCAGCCTTTAGCTTATTACAGCACTAAGCTAGACAATGTAGCACAGGGTTATCCACCGTGCTATCTGCAAGGTCTTGCAGCTGTGCATTATGGATATGAAAAAGCATCTACATTGACTATGGGGTACCCAGTAATTATATTTACTCATCACAAATTGTAAGGTTGGTAGAACAAGGAAAATTTGTGTTAACTCAAGCTCGCTTTCTGGCTTATTCTTCATTACTCACATACCCTGATGTTACACTAAAAAGATGTAGCACAGTTAACCCAGCTGAATTAATCCCCTTGGAGTATGAAGGGGAAGCACATGATTGTGTAGCAAATTTGTTGGCATTTACCAGATTGAGGCCTGATCTTGAGTCTAAGCCTATATCTGAGGCCGAAATCACTTTGTTGATGGATCTAGTTTCAGAGACCATACTGGAAATCATACTGGGTATGGGAGAGACTTTAAGTCTGTCATGTCTCAGCATTGCTCACAGCCATGCTCAGCTCAGTTAGCTGAACTGAAAGCGCTCACGGCGGCTTGTCAATTGTGTGAAGGCTGAGTAGCTAATATTTTCACAGACTCAGCTTATGCACATGATGTTTGTGATTTGTTTGGAGCAGTATGGAAACAGAGAGGGTTTAAAAGAAGTGATGGAACCCCCATCCAACATGCACAGCAAATAAGCCAACTAATATCTGCCATGTTGTTACCAAAAAGGCTAGCTGTCATTAAGTGTCAAGCTCATAAGAAAGGAAATGTCTATGTCACTAAGGGCAACAATTATGGAACCTGTAGTTCTTATAGAACCAAAACCTCAGTTGGAGGACATTATCCGGATACAACAGCAAGCAGGTCCATATGAGCATTCAGTGTGGCACCGCAGGGGAGGCCAAAAAGATGCGCAGGGCATCTGGGGTTCACATGAAGGGCTAATTATTGTGCCGGTAGCACTATTAAACATCATAATTGCAGATACCCATAGGTTTGATCACTGTGCTAGAAGTGAAATTGTAAGGAGGATTCAGGATCAGGGGTATTGGTCTCCTTATCTGAATGCCATGGTTGCTGATTTCTTAGCATCTTGTGCAGTATGTGCCCAGTATAATGTCCGAAAGGGGATAGCAACTCCTAATGGTCATATACCAGTGCCTGAAGGACCATTCAAGCATTTAGTAATGGACTATGTAGATATGATTAAGTCTGTCCAAGGCAAGAGATACATGCTTGTAGTTGTTGATAGATTTAGCAGATGGGTAGAAGCAACTCCATCAGCGGATGAAGGTGCTGGAACAGTTATCAAATTCCTTACAAGAGAAGTGTTACCTAGATTTGGAATTCCATCAGAGATTATCTCTGATAATGGGTCAGCATTCATTCAAAGGACTGTCAGGCAAGTACTGCAACAGTTGAGGATAAAACAACGATTTGGGTGTGTTTACCATCCTGAATCTCAGGGGGCAGTATAGAGAATCAATAGTGTTCTAAAATCCAAGCTTAATAGAATTTGTGCCAGTACAAAACTGAACTGGGTCGATGCCTTGCCGCGTGCACTAATGTATCGCATGCAAACTAACAGAAGCACGCATCTAACACCCCATGAGTTGTTGATAGGCCGTAAAATGCCAGTGCCATTTCGTAGGGATTCATACAAAGGTCAGTATTTGCATAATTGTTGGCCCTTCTTTTTCAGTCACTGAGTTATCACTTTTGCCTTATGGCACGGTGCTCCATTGTGCTGGAAAATGCTTTGTTCTTCACCAAACTGTTGTTGGATTGTTGGAAGAAGTTGCTGTCGGAGGGTGTTTTGGTACCATTCTTTATTCAT
>JBBJLR010081426.1:0-10650 GCA_037577145.1 Brachypetersius gabonensis | reverse complement strand
AATGATAGCTAGACTTATTATTTTTCATTTCAATTCATAGTCTTGTTTCTATTTGTAAAGTGCGTATCTGTGCTCAGAGATATCTTGTATGAAATGTTTTAAGATACAATTTAAAAAATGGCTATATATTTAGGGTGGCTTGGGAACATTTTGGGGGGGGCTTCAGACCTTCGGCAGATTTCAAATGAGCCATTTTAATCTAGATTAATTTCAAGATCACAGTGAGATTAATCTAGATTTAAAAAAATTAATCTATGCCCACCCCTAATATATAATTCATTCCTACAGCCCTGGGGGCTAAGGCTAAGGCTAAGCCCCCCTTGTCTTTCCTTCCTAGTAAAAGACGAGTTTCACATTAACGCAGCACGTTAACGCCAATAACGGCCCACCACTAATATATATTATATAAACACACTAATATATATATATACACACTTTTTTTTTCTTTTCTGAAAAAAAGTCAATACAAATTCTGATACATTTCACATACTGGTGTGCCTTCTATCGTAAAGTATAGAAGAAGTGGTTAAGGTATAATCTAACAGTCCGGCTTGATGGGAGTAGACTACCTACTAAATTCAGCAGTGGCAAAAAAGCCAATAAGCCATTGTTGCTGTCAGACAAAAACCTTTTATCTTCAGACAGCAAAACTCTTCTGAATTTAGATTAATGTAAAAAAAAAAAAAATCCCCAGGAATGCTGGACCATTTTATTCGGGTCCATTTATCAACACATGTCAGCTTATCTTTGTAAATTACATATTAAAATATAAAAACATAAATTGTACATATAAGGCATTGTTGTGACAATGTGGTCATTCCCGTCTATCATCATTCCTGTATGTTATACAAAAGTCATAATGAGGATGTTAAATACATACATTCTCAAATGCCATTTTAATACTCTTCTTCTGCCGGTGACAGATTGCATATGTTCCTTCGGTGATTTCCCTTAAACGAACATCACATCCAGGGACCACCATAAGGGGTTACATTCAAAGACTGAAGGGAAGGCTTCTTTCAGTAAATCAATGGTGTGATTTGGGTTGTTTATTCATTTTCTAGAAGATATTAGACTTGCTTTGTGAACCTTTAACACCTCATTTCCTTTTGAGGAATCTGTTTTCATAGCATCTCCTTTAAAAGGTCCTAAAATGTTTGAGACGGTGGGGTAATTTCCTAAATGGATATGAAAGGCCCATGCCACGTCAACGCCTCCAAGGCTGCAAAGCAAAAGCACTTAAAAACATTAAACCGAAATGTGCTGTAATTGTGGATGATTGTCCTGCTTTACAAAATTATATTCAGCACTGTATCTCAGGTCCTGTCACCACATTTAACCAAATAACACTTAAGATACATTTTAACTGTATTCGTAAAAAAAGAGAACTCTACCCAAACAAGGTTAATCATAGATGAGGCTTAAAGAAAGTGGTTTGATTCAGAGGCAGATGTTCTGGGAACTAGAGGTTTATAATGTTTATAATGCAAATGTATTTTAATAGGACTGTTTTGTCTATTAATGCCCTGCATCACTAAATACAAAAATACATTTAGAGTAAAACTCTCTTAAAAGTTTCAAACATCATCAATCAATATCTCAGACATGAGCATTTTATTTAATCGCACAGTGAGGGCAGACATCTGGTTCGTTTCAAATGTGAACATCTGTGACTTGGTAAGTTTTTTCTCCAGAACAGTGCATCTCACATCAATCCATCAGAATAACAGCACATTAGTGGTTAAAGTATTTTTAAAATTTGGTGGAACCTGGACAGTTTTTGGCCATTGATATTCATCCTTCGAAACTATGCTGGTAAAAGCATTACATGTGTTTTAAAGGGGAGTGTGAGATCTGGCATAGACAGAACTGGAAGGCAGCAGTCTGGATCTACTGGGCAACCCAATCCGGATCGACAATTCGGGACTTCTCTCAGACCAATTAGACCCAGATCTACTTCACCTGAATACTAGGGCTGTGAAGTATTTAAGGACTGTGTGGACTAACCTCAGTGCGAAGTATACTCTTCTTGTAGGAGTTATTAGCCTCCACCTGGTATTTTCGACCTGTATTTTCTGTTCTTTCTTTCCCTGTGAGATAGTATTCTGTTTGTTTCTGTGCCCCTGTGGATTATTTCTGGTTGGCTCTCTCTCTCGCTATTTCTAGTAAACCTAATGTTTTTGATTCTCTACTCTGCGCTTGGATTCTTTATCTGGACAAACGTTACAGGGAGTAAAGTCTAACACGGTCCTTTTTTATATCACTGGGGTCATATTGTTTGTCTCTTTAACATTATTATTTGGAATGTTGTGGAAAAATAGATGGATCTGCAGATTTAAAAAAAAATTGATATGAGAAGGGAGTTAATCTCATGTTACTCCTTTACACACACACGTCCAGCCATAAACACTGACTTGTGATTGGTCAACTCAGTCAAGGGATTGTCAGTGAAATAAATGTCACATTTATTTCACAACAGAGAGTGAAGGTCAAAGCTGGATTAGAAAGCTGGATCTGAAAGGGATATGATCATGCAAGATTGTGGAATGGCACAATACTACTCTACTGTCCTTGGCATGCAGCATCCACTTGTTTATAGAATTATTAAATGACATTTATCACATTATCAACCTGGAAAGGTAAAGAGCAAGTGCTGTGAAGTCCTATGAAATATACACTTGTATTTTTTATTTTATATACAAAACACTTTTGTATTATACTGTTTTAGATGCTTCTACTTTTCTTCCATTCTTTCATGTTGCTGTTGTAACAGTGCAAATTTCCCACCCGTGTAAGCAGTAAAGGGTTATGTTATCTTATCTCTTATCTTTACATCGTCAAGATGCCAACAGAAAGCCCCGATTTCTGCAGGCATGTTATTTCTCACTAACAAGACAAGCACCCACTACAATGATGAACAAGTTTTAGATTCATACCAAGCATGCTAATAACACAGGTCAACAAAAAAATTCTAATAATCAGAAACCACATTATCATGCTGATTTCAGATCTGCTTTCAGTTTTTTCAGTCACATGAACTTTTTGAATTATGAGTAATATCAGATTTGCAATAGACTTGCATGCGTTTTTTTTTTAAACCACAGGTACCAACCAAGAACTGTTTTCAGAGTGAAGTCAGACAGGCCACACTGTGGCATAGATATAATGATCAGAGTCAGTCAGCTACCACTGTTTCTTCAAAAACACTCAGCATATGATTATTATATGATCATTATACCAACTACCATGCAATATAGAACTAGATTCATCACAAACACTGTACCTGCAGAAAAAAACTAAACCCATTTTGACCTGTTGACCTGTGCAATTAATACAGAAATCTAAATATTCCACGAGAGTCATGGGCTCAGGGCAAGCCACACCCTATTTCTGAAGATAAAATGGTCATAATAATTTGGTCTACACAAGAAAAATGCATTTAAACGATGGATGGACAAAATAAACCTCACTGTCTAATGTCAGCTAGCATCAGTTTTCCCTTTTCCAGTGGTTACTTTACATTGGGAGCTGTGCACAAATACAATACCTTTCATCCCCCTAACAATGTGTCTAAATATTGACTGCCAAAGAAATACAAGCCACATAAATATTGATCACTTTGTTTTTACAGCACACTGATCTCTAGTGGGGAGAATACAATTAATGCAGATTAATGACTCCAGTAAAGATTATAGTCACAAAACCACATCATGCAGGTTTTCATCTGACAACCCTCTCCAGGTTCCAATTGTCTTGCTCAAAAGAAACAAAGAAGGTGTAGTAGATAGACTGTACAATTAATACACAATACAACAATGTAACAGTAGTGTGAATGGGAACGGTATAGGATGAATGGAATGTGGGGGTCAGATCAAACCCACAAAGCCGGAGGTTTGTGATTACAGTCTTCAGTGTCTTTTGTTAGTAGAGAACAATCATAAATAATGCTAAAAATATAACAGTTCTGACCATAACGTAAAATAAAACTATTAAATTACATGCAGTTTCATCTCTTTTTTTAAACTTTATGCAGCCCACCTGAAGGGGCATGAAAACTGGGGTCATGAGTCTGGGTTTTATGTGTGTTATATAATTTCATGCTGGATGCAGAGGACTGCTTTAGAATTCATGTCAGCGGTGGGAATGTTCTATATGCCACTAGAGCTAAAAAACACAGATGGACATGGCCAGTAGAGTCTCTGGCCTGTCATAATACTGTCCCTTCAGAGTGGATGGCAAGAGGACACTTAACACAACTAAATTATGCCAATGGAGCCGGGTCCCTCTTACTGGAGATGTCGGAATTGACCCCGACGATGAGGTCAGTTGTACTCAGTTGTTGCTTCACTGCAGTGCTACATAATTTTCACATCTGTTTTAACTTTCTCATTTTTTTGCACCATCCATGTCACAGCTCAAGTGCTTGCATGGTTATTACAAGTATAAAAAGCATAAAACATGAACTGAAAATCCCCTTTTCAGCCAAACATGATGTTCTAAAGTTTTGAAAAACTGTTTGAAAGTTCATTAAACTAAATGAAATAAAATCACTCATTTGCAGCAGTTACATGCCTAGATATAATTTACCCAAGGGATGTGAGGAGTGTGGGGGATAACCTCTCTTATTACATAATAATAAATGCTACTGCAATAGATGTACTATTATTACCATTACTGAAATACAGAGATACATATTTGTATTACTAATCTAAAGATTTGCCTTAATGGGAGAATGAAGACCATGAAGCAATGGAAAAATGTGTCATGGATCGAAGAAACATGTTTTCTTTTACATCATGTGGAAGGCTGGGTGTATGAGTCCTTTCCCTTTAGATGGCACCAGAATGCACTATGGGAAGAAGGCAAGCCATCAGAGGCAGTGTGACGCTCTGGTCAGTGTTCTGCTAAGTACAAGTACCACCTATTTAAACATTGTTTCAGACAGTTACACCTTGCAACAGCATTTCCAGCAGTGGCCTCTTTTGGCACTGCCACATTGCAAACGTTGTTTAGAAATGCTTTGAGGAACATGATAAAGAGTTCAAGGTGTTGGTTTTATTTTTACTCCACCCGGGAAGTCCAAAGAGAATTTAAATTCCAGGACAAACACCACAAACACTATTCATGCCGACCAATATTAAGGTAAATTGCAAATGATATAGCTGACTTTGTTGTTAGTAGAGAACATTTTTTTCAAGCAGGTAGAGTATGTTTTGTAGCTAGTGGAACATTTTACAGGACAATGATCCTAAACACACCTTAAATTCTACAATGAATTGCCTCAAGAGGTGCAAGCTGAAGACTTTGCCATGACACTCAGAGTTCAAGGTGTTGATTTGGTCTCCAAATTCCCCAGATCTTAATCCAATCAAGTATCTGTGGGATGTGCTAGACAAAATCTGTCTGAGAGGTCTCACTTCACAGCTTACAGGACTTGTAAAAGAAGCTGCTGCTAACATTTTAGTGCCAGATGGCACAGCACACCTTTAGAGGTCTTGTGAAGTTAATGCCTTGATGGTCAGGGCTTTATGACAGCAGAATGGGAGCTACACAATATTATGCAGGTGGTTTTACTCTTCTGGAAATGCTTCACACTAAATTTTGGAACAGAGAATTAACATTAGAGAATTAATTTGGAACTGTGAGAATTAAACTGCATTCAGCCACTGTAGTAGTAGTAGTAGTAGTAGTAGTAGTAGTAGTAGTAGTAGTAGTAGTAGTAGTAGTAGTAGTTCCACTGCTCTACATACCAATTCTTTGGGGCTTTATACCTCACTAGACAGCACATGGCATTTTGGTATTGTGATCTTAAGCTCATGACTGGCTGGTCCTATTCTTCTATGGAGATAATACAAGCTGTGGGTGCATAAACAAACACCTGTCTCAGCAATTTATTCATTGGAAATGGGTTTTAAGAGTTTTGTGTATCTCTTAAGGTTATTTTTCTCTGTGTTTTTTTTCGACATGGTTACAGGATGGACTACCAACCTTAAAAACAAATGTTTTAAAGCTGGCATGTCAGACTTTTCTCTAGTGCCAGTCCAGCACCTCCCCCCTTCACTGGAAAATATGATCCAGTCTGTCTGCAAAGTCCAAAGTTTTGAAATTAAATTACGCCCTACCCTGTCTCTGCAACAAAACCTCCAGTGCCAAGAGTTATGGTGGAGAGGTCGATGTATCCGTCAAGCTGACAAAAGTACAACAGCAAGTACCTAGCTCCAAATCATTCGACAATAATTTGTAAGCACTTCAAGAGTCAGCAGGAGAGGGAAGCTGTAAAGCTTACTCTCCAGCTACCAGGTCATGGCATGGCAATTTAGCTTTCTGGGCTGTGTAAAGTTATATTCAGCTGTTCTGGCTGTAGACTTTGCAGGGTATAGAGACAGGTTTTGTACAATAGGAAGTTTCTTCTCAAAAGATCTGATATGTTGTTACTACACAATGGGTGAAAATCCTTTATAAGGACCTTGAATGACCAGTCCTATTAGCAGTCTCTTGAATTCTAATGGCTTTGGCAAGAACACAAAACATTTCTGACAATGCTTCAACTTGTCTTTAACGATCCTTAAGTGCTTTAATTTGTCACCTCGCTCTCCGTGGGGCTGGGCCAGAGGGTATATGCAGTTCTCAGAATGAAAGAACCATCATTTAGTTCAGGTATAATCCCTCAAGCTTTCTGCAGGCTTATTAATGTTATTAGTCTCTATACTTATAATTTAGTAACTACTACGAGGAGTTAAGACAATGAGCAAGTGTGGACCACATATGTGTGACAAGCACCAGGATATTGACAATGCAGATTTTGCAGAACACACACAAAAAACGATTTTTGTCCAAAATAAGGATAAAAATTTTAATTGTGAATTTCCTATAGTTTCTTTTCATTCAGCCAAACCCATCAAGTTCACCCTCTACTCCCCAGTGAGGACACGCGCAAATGCAGACTTTAATATTCATTTCCAAGTTTTATTTCTAAACCACCCAGGACGATGGTGGACCAGCACTAAGGTCTAACACAAATTAATGTAAATATCACATCCCAAACTTCATCAACACTAAATTTAAACACAGCTGTAACTGATAATTAACAAAACCCACCACCACTTCATATCCACATGATTAGCACTTTTCTTACACTTAAGAATAATAAAGACTGTTTAATTATCTTTCATAATACTCCAGTTGTGAGTAAAATTACCTAAATGTTTGTATGAAGGACAGCGACGGTTGTATAGTATAGTTATATAGTGTAATGTCTATATATTTTGAAATGGTTAATAAATGCAATATTAGCTCATAATTATAGTTTTATGTTACTTAAATTTTGCTCTACTCCCTCCTGATAAGACACAGACTGAATGCAGTAGAAGATTTTGCGGGATGTTTGTAGAATTCTAGTAAAAATACTAGTGAGGGTTCATGTCTTTAAAGAATAGCCATAATTTTGCCTTGTGAAGGGTTTCTTCAGGATGCCACACATTTGGGTATTCCTAATTTTTATTTAAATTTTCCCCAGTTGATACTGAGTGCATGCCCAATGTGGCATCTACACCATGTATGATTAATATCCTATCCAATTCTAACACAATTTCTAAAGGTAATCAAGGACAACTGAAGGAAATGAGTTGTTGGATCTGCAGGTCTACAGCAGCAGAGCTATAGAACACTGGTTTACAGTTAATTAGTTTTACTGATTAGTCATCCATCCACCTCTCCATCGATCCATCTATCCATCCATCCATTCATTATCTAAGCTGCTTATCCTAAGAAGGGTTTCGGGGTGCTAGGGCGAAAAGTGCAGAAACACACTGGACAGGTAATTATTTTTCTTATTTTTTTATCTAAACTTAGCCCTAGTTTGGTTCTATGCTCTCAAAAATAAAGAAACGTATAAAGAATGTTTCTTACATGGAAGTTTAGTTGTAGGAAAAATATGTACAGTACTCCTCCGCTTTTCGCGGGAGTTACATTCCAAGATCCCCCGTACACAGTGTTGTGTTTGTCAAAAAATGCCTAGAAATGCCTATTTTTATGGTGCAAACCCTAAATATGCCCCCAAATATGCCCCCAGAACACTTGAATTTCATTTTAAACTCAGTTTAATTCATTACCGTTAAAGAAAACGTAAAGGTAGTATCAGAAACCTTTATTGCTTAAAAAAACTGTTAGCATTAGTGGTTAGCATTGATGGTTAGCATTAAAAGCGTGCAAAGACTCGTACACAAAAGAAACATTGAAATAACTCTCTCTACCCACATGTTTAGACAGGGCACAGCTGACTAATACTAAATAAACTGAGATAACTGTTGAAAATTGGGGGGGGGGGGGTGTTAAAACTCTAAAATACGAGGAAAAGACACGTCGCAGTCATACTACATGCTTCTTCTTCTTCTTCTTCTTCTTCTTCTTCTTCTTCTTCTTCTTCTTTTAATGGTGGTTGACAATTTTTTAGTGTCTTACCACCACCACTGGACTGGTGGTGGAAATACAGGTCGGTTCTCAGAAAAAAATCTGTGTTAGACTCATCGCGTAAAAGGGGTACCCCCAGGGGTAGGCCCAGTGATGTTAGATGATACAGCAAAATTTGGACCATTTTTGGTGGTATTTTAATCGTATAGCACTATCCAGGGAGGAAGTTAGTGTTCTTTCTATAAAATACAGCACATGAACTACTGTAATAGTCTAGGGATTGTTGAAAAAATTAAAAAAAACTTTTTTTTTTATTTCATCCACCCCAAAAATGTCCATAGGCAATAAAGTGAACCCAAGTGAATCCAGATGCAGTCGATCCTAAACACCTACACACATCCCAGAGGGGAGCACACAGGCAGAGCGGTAACATTAGGAGTCGAGTCTCTCCTCAGCTCGGAGGTGACAAGCAATGTGCTGACTGTGCACTCTCTTTCAGGAGTGAGAAAGAACAATATGCACAACAGGTACCTTCAGCTGAAGACAATCTGTCGTCCTTAAGACACCCCTTTACAGGCAACAGATAAAACGTTACAGCCCCAGTGTGCCTCAGACCTCCAGAGTGCACAAGCTGAGTCTGGTCTAATGGAAGTATCCTGCCTCAGTAAAACAAGTTACTGCCATAAAATAATACAGAAAAACTTCACAATGACACAAGCACAAGCAACAACTGCATTCTCCACATGGACGTGCTTGCCATAATACTTTTAGAACTTTATATCACCCAGTAAACTTTCCAAAAGAAGGGCAAAATTATATTTTGATGATTTTCTAAGTGAAAATAACAACACATTCTCCACTGAGAACACACGTCTGTATATTGTAATACATTTATTTTTATTTATTTGCTGAAATTAACATTTAAATGTAACATATGCAAAAGTTATGACACATTCATTTTGTTCAAATTTGTGTCTTATTTTCACTTTAATAATCAAGTGTTGCGCTCTATTTTATTGGATGGCACTCTAGAGGTGCCTGCTGTTGAACACCAGAGCGTACCATTCTAGGGGTTTATACAAGCTATTTCAGCACAAATGTGCCACCATGGTCCCACAAAAATGTTTCAGTACAAGTAGTTCAGTAGTAGTTTCTTTTGTGAGTGAAATGTGTGCATGAAGAATCTGTTTGGAGTTAAATGAACCTACAGATGATGTAAATGTCCCATAGAACAATGGTTCTCAACCTTTTCAACATTAAGGCCCACCTATCTATCACAGCATGTTGCCAAGGCACAATTGGTCACATTAGATGATATTAAATAACATATTGTTTTTACTCCATTCATGTTTCTTTTGATGATCTGTCTAAAGGCTGAAAGAATTGGAAAAAGGAAAGGAAATTTGAAGATCGGCTCATTTCAGTGTATTTAGACTACATCAACATTTGCTGACCAGTCACTTCAGAGGTCCATCTACCTTGTATGTACACTCATTTTCCATATTATCAGATCCACTGATCATACCTTTGCATTTTGTAATTATAGACCGCAGTTTTTATTTCTGTGCACCATTTTAGCCCTTTAGCACTTAATTGCATACATTAATTGTCATAGGACCGCCAGTGACCAGGTATCATTCAGATATTATTTGAGCGCTGGATCAGCATAGAAGTGACACTGACATAGTAATAACATAGTAGTATGTGTGTGTGTTGAACACATATAGAAGTACTACTACAGCTTAAATACTGTCTCCACGTTTTCTACTCTGTTAGATAAGACAAGATAACCTTTTAATTAAAAATCTGCAGCAGCAAAGCAGACAGGACAAGAAAAGCAGCATAAAAAGTTGTACACAATACAAAACATGATATAAATGCACACTATCCATTTGCCATACATGATCACACTGCAGCCCAGCACACTGTGTGAACAGCACTAAATTGTTCTGTATTTAACCCATTCACCAAGTGAAGCTAGGGACAACTAGCAATGCAGCACCAAGAGAGCAGTGTGTGACAGTGATGGTGGTGCCTCTGGAATCAAACCCATGATATTCCGATTCCAGGGGCAACTCCTTAACCATCAGTTTATGCACAGTTTATGTTGGTGAGTCTCTTATTCTTCAGTGGTCACTTTTCTGTACAGAATCATGTTGCTAGTTTTCTCAGTCCAGCGCGCGCGCGCGCACACACACACAAACAAAAACACACACACACACACACACACACAAAAACACA
>JBBJLR010081415.1:0-10652 GCA_037577145.1 Brachypetersius gabonensis | reverse complement strand
CAGTCTTGGCTCCCCAGTGGTGGAATGAACTCCCTCTTCTGGTCCGATCGGCAGAGTCCTTCACGGTCTTCAAGCGTGGCCTGAAGACCCACCTCTTCAAATACCACTGTGGTGTCTAACTACGTCCCTTTCTTACTGCTTACTTATTTCTAAAAATAAAAAATGTAAAAAAATTCTCTAGACTTCTTTATGACTTGCGTTGTTCTTCTCTATGGCTTATGTATTGGGTTGGGTGTTGGCCAATTATTATTTGACAATTGTCGTATAGATGCTCTGACTGCAGTATCTTGGTTAAATAATTGACTCGAATTTAAGCTGTTTTTCAGGTAAGAAACAGTTGTGGACTTCTTAAGCACTGATGTACATTGCTCTGGATAAGAGCGTCAGCCAAATGCCGTAAATGTAAATGTCCAGTCTCTGGCCAGCTGTACTCTCTAGTGATCGAGCCTCTTCTGGCCAAGTTGAGATCTGGTCTGTCTGGGATCAGACTGCTAGATTTACATCATCAGCCACCATTGATATTTTGTGCCTAGGCTGATGATGTTTGTGTTTAGAAATCAGGGAGATGTGACTTTCCTTACAGATGTTTTAGATCTGTATGGGCAAGCATTGTAAGAGAAGGTAAACTGGGGAAAAATGTTGGGCACTGGGAACAGAAGTAGGTTACCTCAGCTGGGTACGGCAGGGCATGAAGGTGTGTTTTTCTCGGGATGGGGATTTGCAGTACCAGGGATTACTCGGGGTGTTTTGGAGGAAGCCATGGCTGCTATCTCAGTTTTCCTATAGGGGAAGAGTCGACTGTTAATAACTTGGTTGCCTCGATCGTTTGGCACAGACTGAAGAAGCCATCCTGAGGAAAACTGTAGACTTCTTCTGGTCAGGGCATCATTGGCAGAGATCTGCGGTTTTGCAACTGCCAGTACATGAAGGGGGACAGGGACTGCAGGTCAGAGCTTTCAGGTTGCAGAAAGCTCAGAGACACCTATACAGCTTTGGTCTGCCGTGGATAGACACTGCATGCGTGTTGCTGAGGAAGTCTCAGATAAGACAAATACCTGTTCCTGCTTGAGCCCGACTCAGTGGACTCATCTGGACTGACACTCTTCTACCAGTCAGTTTTAAAGGCATCACAGATTTTAACGTTTCATCGGAAAGCTGTAGTGATGCCAGGAACGTGGCTGTTTGAAGAGCCTCTGTTCTATTGTCTGTTAGCCTCAGATCCAGAATGAGAAAGGCTGAGTGTGTAAAGGTGGGTCAATGTGTTTTTCCCTCCCTGGTTGTTTCTCCTGCTGTGGGACAATGGTAAGGTGGGGATGACCTTCTGCTGTTGCTGAAGAGCCTGCAGATGGGAGACTTTGAGACACTGAGTGGAAAAGCAACCTATAACGTGAATGTATTGAACTTGCGCTCCCTGGCAGGGCTTAAAGCGTCGAGGTGGACTGAGCTTTATGGCCGGGGGTCTTCCCCGGGGGGCTGTTGGCGATCCCTGTACAAACCCCCTGTCTGGTGCACCTTGATCTGAGCACAGGGGGTGGCTGTCCTTTCTGCTCCCGGACTGTGCCCCAGACTGGCTTCAGTTTGTCGACTTCTGCAGGGCTGGATTCAGGGACTGGGGAATGCTTCTCTTTCTGTTTATTTATTTATGGTCTGCACTGTTCTGTGGGGAAGAAATCTGCACACTCACTCATAAATCTCATCTCCGATTTGGCAAAGTTGGCTGAGTGGAAGATCAGAAAGCATCGAGTGAGGGGTCAAGGGTCAGAGGACGTGGCTCAGAGGCTGAAGGGCCTGATGGCAGCTTGGCTCAGGGTAGAGTTTGGGTGTTCAAACTAAGCAGTCAGACTGAGGTTTTTACGAAGGTTTGGGCTGTGAATGATGTTTTATGTTCAGAAAAACTTTCTGGTGCTGATATTTTGAATATTGTTTCTATATTTTCGTTACTTTTTCTATGTACAAATCTTTTCTCCATTGAATAGAGTATTGGGGTAAAGGATGAACCAGAATAAAGGGTGGTTTTGAAATATCAAATCTCTCTCTTTCTCTCACCGCAGTAAGTGTAAGTGAGAGCGTGCTTTGAGTTTCCCCTTTATATCTTTTATTTCTTTATCAGTATAGATTAGATTACCATATTTTTCGGACCATAAGACGCACTTTTTCTCCCCAAAAAGTGAGGGGAAAAAGTCCCTGCGTCTTATGGTCCGAATATAGCCTGCAAATATGCTGTTAAAAAAAAGTTTCTTAGTTGCCCAGCTCTGTGTGGTCTCTCTGTGCTTGCTGCAGCCACTGCGCTGAGCATAATCCTCACTCCTTGCCGGCTGCAGACTTGCCTCCGTGCACGGTGTCCGTAAGAATTCGGTGGCCACTCCGCCCAACTCTCTGCCAATCACCCCGGCCGCCGCTTCTTGCCGCTACAGACATTCCTCCGTGCCCGGCGAAACTCCGCCCTCCGCTGGATGCCCTGCTTGATTACTGGGCAGAAGTACAGTAGATCTCCGCAAACCAGTAAACGTTTGGACGATTGGGTATATCTCCGCACACCGCTACGTCACACAGCGCCACTGTTCTTCTACAGGCAGCAGCAGCAGAATTTCTTCAAGGTAAAGTATGGCTGCTGAAATGAACCTGTACTGTACCGTCTGTACCATAGATTGTATACATTAAGCACAGTACAGAAGTTCCCTACCGCATTTAGCAATAACATGCTATTTAGCAATAACATTTACCGTAAAATACCAGCACCAGTAGTGACGAAAGTCCTGTTAGTGATTGTGAGGAACTGAGCTTTCTAGATTCTGTCTCTAGCGATGAGGAGTTCTTGGGGTTCTCATAAAACGAGCAGACCCTTTACCGTAAATCTTCAACTTTATTCTATTTTATTACTGAAGTCTCTCGTTATTGTGTTTTATGGTAATTTTGTCTTTTGCTGACTTTATTTGTTAATAATGGTTCTAAATGCTGCTGTTTACTTTACAGGGTTGATTACATGTGTTTATGACTGTGATGTTGGTTTTTAAAGCACATAAAATATTTTAGGACACTTTGTTTCAGAATCTTTTTTTTCTTCATTTCCTTTCTCTAAAAACTTGGTGCGTCTTATGGTCCGGTGCGTCTTATGGTCCGAAAAATACGGTAGTTGCTGTTGGTTGTGTTTTAAACATTTCTTTCCCTGTCTCCAGCTGGCATGGCTGCTGTCAGTGCCGACCCTGCCATCTCGATGCAGGACTGTGCCGTAAAAATCACAGTGGAAGGGAAAGTTTACACAATCTTTATCTGCTCAGAGAGTGTAAAATGTTTCGCATGTGGTGGTTTTGGTCATGTGTGGGGGGACCTGCCACTGGGAGAGTGCGAGGAGAAGGGTGGCGCTGGTGCGGGATACCGAGCACAAGAGACAGTGTTGAGGGGAACCAGGCTCAGTGGAGAGTCGATTGGAGCGGTCAGATTATATTCAGTCATGGTTCTGTGAAACTCACAGCTGACACCTGTTCTGCTCGGGTCACATACCTGTGCTACATACCTGCTGGACCGGTGGTTCGGACAGGGCCCTACACTGCTGCCCCAGCAGTGTGTGTGGAGCAGGAAGGGAATAAAGATGCTGGGTGTTCACCTGGGGACTGAGCACTTCATGGAGAAGAACTGGAGCAAACTGGCTGACAGGATTACTGGACAACTCCAGCGCTGGAGGTGGATTTCACCCCAGCTCTCATATTGGGGGAGAGTGCTGGTGATAAACAATTTGGCTGCCTCCAAGATGTGGCACCGGCTGATGGTGCTGGATCCTCCACTGGGCCTTCTGCGTCAGGTCCAGCAGGCTTTTACTGACGACTTCTGGAATGGGTATCACTGGATTCCTTTTGAGATCCTTCACTTGCCGGTGTCTGAAGGAGAGTAAGGCCTGGAGCAGGGTGAGGTGTTGGATGGTAGGTTGGAGTTTGGGAGGAGTGCTGAGGTGAGGACTGCTGACGGAAATGACGTGAAGTAGCCGCTGATGGGATCCGTGCCTCATGTTAGAGAAGATGATAAGATGGACAGGGAGTGTGACGATGCTTACTCAGATGTCTCTGATGTATCGGATCTGGCCAGTCGGGATGTGTATCCATTGGAGATGATCCATGGCTTTCTGGATAAGACTTTTGGGAAAAAGGCTGAGGTGCGTGATTTGTTTGATGAGAATTTCATTGCTTCAGTGCTGCATTGGCAGAGGAGTGTAGGGTTAGATAAAACTGTACAGTTTGAAAAGGTTTCTTATTAAATTGAGAAGAGGGTAAGCCCGTCTGAATGGTAAAGGATATTGATGAAAACGGGTGTTTTGTGGTGAAATGCAAAGTATGTGGTGACAGGGCCTCCTCTTTCTTGCTCTTTTTCTGTCTTTCCTCTTCCCTGCTTTTCTTATGGAGGTGTTAAAGGTTGGGTCCTTAAATATTAATGGAGGGAGGGATCAGGCAAATTAAATTAGCTTAAAAACAAAGGTGTTTTTTCACAGAAAACACATACTGATGGGGAGTGGAAAACATTGTGGGAGGGTAAAAGTGTTTTTAGTCACAGTACCAACATGAGTGCTGGGGTAGCAGTTTTGTTTTCAAAGTATTTAGATGTAAATGTTACATCTATTGTAGTAGTAGTGGAAGGCAGACTTCTCTTGGTGAAGGTAGAACTAGGAGAGGTTAAGCCTGTATTGGTTAATGTGTATGCTCCCAACAGGTGTAGAGACCAGCTTGAGGTATTTGGGAAGCTCAGAACAGTGATGAAAATAACAGAGTGCTGAATGCAGGCATTTATCCCAGTGGGTTCTCTGATCAGAGGATAAGGATGCCTTTGAAGGGGAGTTCACTTTCCAGGAGTGTTCAGAGGTAGTGTCGCAGCTCTCTACAGGACGAGCACCGGAACTGGACGGCCTGCTGGAGCAATTTTATAAGCATGTAGCAACCACATGGGTCTTAAATCTTTTATCCTTCTTGCCAGTGCATGGGCATGAGTAATCAAAAAATGCCTACGGAGTGTGGAGAGCATACGATTCCTCTCACTATGCCCAACTTTCTCAAACACAGCGGAGAATGAATTCAGAGTTGACTATTCTTATGCAGGATGGCAGGATGTTTTGCCTCTTCAGGCAACACACCCTTAGGGTACCATTTACCATCACCGGATCCAGCTTGTATAAAGGACTGGCTTTCTTTATAGCCTTTCCATCACTCAGAAATGAAATCTTCTCAGGGAAGTATTGCCTTTGCGCATAACTGACTATGGCTTGTTCCGCTTTTTCAATGTCAGCCACTGTCAACAGGCAAGTTAATTCTTCCCTTTTCATTTTGGGAACAGGTTTGTTTACCTTTGACTTTTTCTTTCCATCACACCTTTGTTTCAGTGCATCTTTAATCTTTAAAATCCAAGCAACTGCTCGTGTAATGGCTCGCTACGTTTTTGTAATGGCTAGCCACTATGTAACGCTGATACAGCGTAAGCCACCGTGGAAAACAAAGGAGAATATATGGGCCAAATCAGACAGATTCTAAATTCGTAGGAGCCTAGGGTGGCTGACAACAGAGGACTCAAACACAACAGGTGTAGGAAACAATTACATTTATTACTCTTTTAGATAATGTAATGAAGAAAATAGTATGCTTGCACAATTTAAAATTAATGAGCTCAATACTGGAATGTCTTTAGTGTCCTTTTGTAAGGTCAGCGCAGTCTATCAAAGTTCAACAGTCAGTTTGCGTGTTTGTAACCAGTCGGGTTACCCTCTACCAGTTTCTCCGGTTCTTTGGGCTATGGGTTGCCATCCAGCACTGGAAATAGATCCTCGGTCCTTCTCCGGTCCTCAAAGTCAATCCAAGCCCTTAATCAGAGGCAACAGTAGAGAGGAAAAAGTTAACAAAAGAAATCCTAAAACAAACCAAAAAACCTGACCTGGAACCCAGGTCAGAACACAGTAGTTTATCAGCGAGTTATACAGTCTACAGCTTATGACTACACATCACTACTAGTACCTTTGAGTTCTGTTCAAAACATTCAGCATTGTACAACCTTAATTACAAATCTTAAAGTGCATAGAAAACACAGCCAAAACCATACAGATAGCTCGAAAGTGCATTAGAACTACACAATGGCTTCATGCTGATCCAAAGTTCTAGACTGGGTAAAATACAGGTAAAACACTCAATTTTCCCATTACTAGCATTTAGTGTGCAACTCATACTTAGCACAAAGAGAAGAAATGAGCATCACAAGGAGAATTGAACACATGCTCACATAACATCCTCTCACCAAACAATATGTTTTACATCCATCCCATAGCAATATGACTTCGAATAACACTTAATATAAAATACAATAACTCACTGCAACTCAGTTTTTAACTTCAAAAAGAAAAGTATTTTCATAGCAAAATGGCTAGCAGAGATAAGCATCTGAGCTAACAGCTATTAGCACGATATACTACTGCAATAATCCGATTGGAACTTACCATGCGGTTCACACAGGTTACGTGGAGTTTCACAGCGCTCACATGGAGAAGTTTACTAAAGTTTTGATGCGTTTTCACCAACCAAACCTTCTTATACTGTTATATGCTACCCCACCGAGCAACTAATCCTCCTCCGTCTGTGTCTCTGCTCTCTAACTGGTACATGCAGACACACAGTGTCTGAGCACAGCACACAGATAAGGGGAAATTACCATTCACTGATTGGCTGCTCAGTGTGTCTTACAGCCCACATTAATTAGCAATCGCTACTTCCACGCCATTTAACACATATTAGTTGACTTATATTCCCATAATTTTTCTATATTACAATTAAATACTTTTCATAAATATTTAGTCCCATTGTGAAATGGATGTTTTTTTCCCGTACTTATTTATATCTTTTGATCACAGTTTTAACCCTGGGTTACACTCGCTTTACGTCTGTCCACCTCGAAAATAAGTAAGCAACTTGGTGGTAGGACAGGAATCCATTTACAGAACAGCTGTAGCATGAATAGAAACTTCCTGTTTTTTCAGGATTGTCATTTGAAGAAAATGTGGTACATTCCACCATGTTTGGCACTGGAAAAAGGCTTTGACTGATAAGCCATGAGAAGCTGCATCAGCTGGGTTCTCCTTCAAGAAATGTGCCTGCATTGTTCTACGTTCAACAAAGAGTGGATGAGATATATACGATCTGTAACATAGGTTACATATACGATCTGTAACATAGGTTACATTGCAAACATAGGTTTGCAATGTATTGCAAAATGGTCATGCTGTCCGACCAAAACAATGAGTCTGACAACAACAAAAAATGCAATTCAGTTCTCAGCATCTGGTCCAGATGTGCAGCCAAGACTGCTGCAGCAAGCTCCATTCTGGGGAGAGTTGTGCTCTTGAGAAGTGCCGCTCTGGCGTTTCCAAAGGCAAAGGTTTCGCAAACATCACCCTTACTATGTGTGAGCCGAAGGTAGGATAGGGTGCCATAACCCTCCTCACTAGCATCGCAAAAATGTGATATCATGAGGGATTCTTTCATCCCAACTCAACTTCAGCTTACATAGGCTTTGCAAGGTCTGCTTTGCCACCAGTGTAATGTGAGCTAGAAAACCTAGGAGGTCATAGATTGAACAAACAAGAGATAAAATGCCCCTTCTGGTTATCTAGTGTGACTTGATGGCTATGCTAAAGGTAAACTGATTCTTTTCTACGTTCCATTGAGCACCAAGGGCTCTTTCCATTGGCAACTGTTCCTTGTTCAGATCTAAAGTTTGCACTTCTTTAGCTCTGTCTTTCCTGGGATTGCAGCGAGAACTGCACGATCATTGCAGTTCCACTTATTAATACGGAAGCCCCCTTTCGCACATAACTCATTAAGTTGGTAAAAAAAAAAAGCGACAATGCCTGCTCTGTACTACCAACTGCCTTCAGACAGTCATTGACATAAAAATGATGCCTGATGGTGTTTTTAATGTCCTCTGAATAGTCATGCTGGTGGTCCTCAGCAGTTTTCTGCAAGG
Source organism: Brachypetersius gabonensis (assembly GCA_037577145.1). Lineage (NCBI taxonomy): Eukaryota > Metazoa > Chordata > Actinopteri > Characiformes > Alestidae > Brachypetersius > Brachypetersius gabonensis. Next base: position 2,666 of record JBBJLR010081415.1, on the reverse strand, counting down.
CAAATGTTGCACAAGTGAGTGAGGATACTGCGCCAAATATATGCACCAACATTGTTCAACGAGATCTTTGGAGATGTCCCCATCAGGCCACCAGAGGAAGCGCAAGAAATTGGTGTGTTCTCTTGCCATGCGAACGTGATGAAACATCCCTTCGATATCAGTGATGAATGTGACTGGACCCAAGCGAAAGTGGATCAGCACACCAAGAAGTGTGTTAGTCAAGTCAGGACCCTGAAGGAGTTTCCTGTTCTGAGATATTCCACCATAAACTGCTGCACAGTCAAAAACCACATGCAACTTTTGATATGTTTTTGAATGGGTGATAAACACCATGATGGGGCAGGTGCCACAGCATGCCAGTTTCATCATATCCTTTTGTCATAACCTCATTCATAAAGGCCTTGTACTCAATAAAGAATTCTTGGTCCCTTTTAAATCTCTTTATCAAGTTCTGAGGCCTATTTGTCTGTTATTGGGCATGTTCACACTTTATGAAATGGAAGTTTCAGATGTAATGACCATTTCTAAGTTCAACTAGACTAGACCCAATCTCCAAAAAATTTTATAATTTTGTGACAATTCAATCTGTTCCCCATAATGCTGTTCGAAAAAACTTAATTATATTATCAATATGTTCTCCAAATCAGCAATGGATATTCTATTGACTGTAGTGCAAGTACCCTTCGAGTTTTAATTAGATCCTAGCGGGCCATTAATAACCCAGCCTAGATGGGTTTTCACAGCATAAGGTACACTTTCAACGCTGTTAATAATCTTCCAAAGCTCTAACACTCTTGGAACATTGATTCCAATATCTGCGTCAATGGGCGTCATATCAACCTTGTTAAGGTAAGGGAAATCGTCAAAGGTATTTGTTTTTGAGTGAAAACATCAGGAAGTTTGAGAAAGATGTCGCTGTCCAATGCAACTACTTCCAAACCAGAGAGTCTAAATGTTGACAATGTTTTCTCTTTACCCATTGTTTTCAAAAGGATCCCTGTTCTCTTTCCAGGAGCTTGAAGGTGTATGGCCAACTGCTCCATACAGAATGTTGCAGAGCACCATGGTTCCAAAAAAAAGCACGAGTTTCAATACACTGTGTTCCGTTTTCCAGTTTTACTTCCACAGGTAAAATTGCCAGAGCACATTCCTTTTTTCTGGCCCCAGTATTGCTTCCAGTAGCTAATGAGTGGACTGTGTCACAATTTGCAGAACTTGTGGGTGCCTTTGTTCCCGTCTGAGACCTGCTTTGATTTCCATTGGTTTGTACAGATTTGTTGGATGTTTTTGTTTACATATGTTGCACATCAAACGGTTCAAACAATTTTTGCTTAAATGTCCCTTTTGCAAACAACCAAAGCATAGTCCTTTTTCCTTGAAGAACTCCGCTTTATCAGTATTTGGTTTGTTTTGAAATGTTTCACACACCTCTGCGAAGTGGTTTCTGTTGCAAAACATGCATGGCTTTGTAAATGCATTGGTAACATTTGAGGATTGTTTATTTGTTGGTGAATGCACCCTTGTTTGCTCAGATTAAACTACTTTAGCAAAACCGCCCCCTTTGTTTGGTTTTGAGTAGGCTTTATTGTGTCTTGGTTCTGGTGATTTTTTACTGGGTTCTGTATTTCTCAAAAATCGGATCCAACATAATTTATGCTTGTTTGTCAATAAAGGCGAGTAGATCTCTGAATGTGGCTCTTTGTTTGTGTTTCTCATAACTGTTGCTGACAACAGTTTGCCATTTCTCTATAAGTTTAAAAGGTAATTTCGAAACAAAGTTGGGAGATGTCTTCAACGTAATCCATTTCTTGCATGGTACTTTTCAAGAATATTGCATATAACCTAAGGCCTAATGCATCCTCAACTTTAACTGCAGGCCACTTCAGTGCTTTGTCCAAGAAAGCAAATGCAACTTTAATATCATTTCCAAAATGCCATTTGAGTCGTTCTTCTGCCTCTTTGTATCCTCTGTCTGGAATTCGACAGGGGTGTCCGCTCTCAGGTCAGCTGTATAGTTTAGCAAACTGCTTTTGATTCTTTTACGTCGTAAGCTTGGGAACCTCGCAAGGAACGGAGGACAGTGTTGAGCTGTATGGGAGAGCCTTTTCAGGTTAGTTAATTGGGAGAAAAGTGAGGTTTTATTGTGGGTTGATGGCAGGGTAGTGGACCACCACAGAGGAGAGTAGAGTGGGGAACAGAGGGTATGAAGGTCCTGGGAGTTTTTTAAGCAAGGAGCACTATTTGGAGCATAATGGGGGGGGGGGGGGGTTGAATAAGTTGTCTGCCAAGTTGTCTAAGTGGAATTGGATACTGTCTCATCTATCCTACAGGGGTAGAGAGTCCAGATCATGAATAACCTTGTTGCCTCTATATTGTGGCACAGACTGACTGTGTCTTGGAGGCTCAGTGGTTGAAAATACAGAGAGAAAATAAGTTGGGCTACTGTTACCTGTACAATCTTGAAACAGACATCAGGACTTGGTCTGCACAAGCAGCTGTTTTTTATTGGATTTACAGGAACTGGACTTGAGGAATGTTCCCTGGTTTTATCAGTTGGTTCTGAGAGTGGCAGTCAGCTGTGGTGGTGCACATGTAATGGTAATGGAAAATGGGTAGGAAAAATATTCAGGAAATGTATTTTCTTTTTTCCAAAATGTATTGTTCAG
>JBBJLR010081384.1:0-10653 GCA_037577145.1 Brachypetersius gabonensis | reverse complement strand
AACATCACCTACCTACAATACTACACAGCTACAATACTCAGTACAACATCACCTACCTACAATACTACACAGCTACATTACTCAGTACAACATCACCTACCTACAATACTACACAGCTACAATACTCAGTACAACATCACCTACCTACAATACTGCACAGCTACAATACTCAGTACAATGTCACCCATCTACAACGCTACACATCTACAATACTCAGTACAATGTCACCCACCTACAACGCTACACAGCTACAATACTCAGTACAACATCACCCACCTACAATGCTACACAGCTAAAATACTCAGTACAATGTCACCTACCTACAACACTACACAGCTACAACACTCAGTACAATGTCACCTAAATACAACACTACACAGCTACATTACTCAGTACAATGTCACCTACCTACAACACTATACAGCTACAATGCTCAGTACAATGTCACCTACCTACATTACACAGCTACAATACTCAGTACAATGTCACCTACCTACAACACTGCTCAGTGACAGTATTCTGTACAATGTCACCTACCTACAACACTATACAGCGACAGTACTCTGTACAATGTCACCTACCTACAACACTATACAGCGACAGTACTCAGTACAATGTCACCTACCTACAACGCTACACAGCTACAATACTCAGTACAAGGTCACCCACCTACAACACTACACAGCTTCATTACTCAGTATAGTGTCACCTACCTACAACACTACACAGCTACAACACTCAGTGCAATGTCACCTAAGTACAACACTACACAGTTAGATTTCTCAGTACAATGTCACCTACCTACAACACGACACAGCTACATTACTCAGTACAATGTCACCTACCTACAACACTACACAGCTACAATACTCAGTACAATGTCACCCACCTACAATACTACACAGCTACATTACTCAATACAACATCGCCTACCTACAACGCTACACAGCTACAATACTCAGTACAGTGTTACCCACCTACAACACGACACAGCTACAATACTCAGTACAACATCACCTACCTACAACAGGACACAGCTACATTACTCAGTACAACATCACCTACCTACAATACTACACAGCTACATTACTCAGTACAACATCAACTACCTACAACACTACACATCTACAATACTAAGTACAGTGTCACCCACCTACAACACTACACAGCTACAATACTCAGTACAGCATCACTTAACTACAATGCTATACATGAACAATATTTCAACATATAACATAACTACAATGCTACATTACAACAGTGTGTTAAATATATCACAGTACTACAACACTACACAGCTACAGTGGTCAGTACATCATCACATACCTACAATGCTACACAGCTATAGTGTTTAGTACATCAAAGTACTGAAATGTTAAGCAGCTGCAATATTCAGTAATATTTCTCTACACCGTTCAGTACATCACAAAACTACAATGCTACACATCTACAGCCACCTACAGTACATCACATAGTCACAATGATACACAGGTACAATGTAACATAACTACATGGTAAAGTGCAGCACACAACTACAACATTCAGTACATCTTATATCTAAAATGCTACACAACTGCAGTGTTAATTACTCAATAAAACAGTGTTCATTACATTATACATTATGGTTCTTTCTTTCCTTCTCCTCTTTCTCTCTCTCTTTTGTAGACGGAGTCAGACTCTTTCGTGCGACAGCTCCCGCAAGCTGCCCAGCTCCTCCAACCAGGCCGTCCGACACCTGTGGATCCGCACGGCTCTCATCGAGAAAGTGCTGGATAAAATCGTCCTGTATCTGGTGGAGAACAGCAGGTAGAGGACCATAATTCAGTGGTGCTGTTACCATGGTGATAATTCACTTGAATGCAAGAAGAAGTTCAGGAATAATTTATTTGAGTCGAGGCTTCGCCTCACAGAACCCAACTTAACACCCCAAAAACCTCATGGGACATATGAAGGGTTGCCACTGGCCACACTAATATTTAAAGATTGTTCTCGTTACTCGTGCCGCCGGACTGCAGACTACAAGATGATGATTGAACACAAACTGGGGTTGTTAAGGTTACAGTGCCACAGCAGTAGTGCATGTATAACGAGGGACGATAAATATTCCATAAAGACAGTTTGTAAAGGCATGTAACCAAAACAACAGCTTGTTAATGTGATTTGCCGCTAGTTCGCATGAGGAGTGGCTCAGTAGTTGCACAAAATGTAAAGATTTGTTTGCCAGCCAAACACTGAGTGTGTGTTATTTCATTGTGTGTTGTGCCCTTGAGTGACACAGCGGCAGCTGTTCAGTCGCAGCCAGAGTTTAGTGTGATTTAGTCTGTAAATATGATGCATTGGCATGGATATGCCAGTATTACCATACTGCAGGTATTAACAAAGCCGTAGCATTGATATAACCATGTCATAAACATGAGGCAGATGTCATATGATGTCATCTGTGATAATATGGCATTTATATTAATACATATTATCTATTATGTATTTATGTAGTTCTTGACTTCTGACAGGATTATGCCATGTTTATGTCAGTATTGAGTAGCAGGCACTGACAAAACCTTAACACTGATATAACCAGGGTTGGGCAGAATACTGTGAAATATTAGTGATGGCTGAAAACAGAATACAGTGCCATAAGAGAACTCAGTACTAAAATCATAATCTACAACATAAACACACAACTAAGCCACAGAAAAAGGAAAAGGATATAAATATACCGGACTTGTACACTGTACTGTACTGGGGGACGGCAACTCCCCCACTTATACGCCGCATTACTAGTTCAACGCCGGTTCTGTTACTGTACTGTAACACCAACTGCAGGTCTCCGTGCTGTTTTTGTTCTAGAGCAGGGCTATTCAACTACAATAGCAAGAGGGCCGGATACGAAAGTCACTGGGGGTCCAGGGCATTGGTATCGGCTGATCACCATGACAAAAAATCGGTACTTGGTATCAGTGGCAAAAATCCTGATTGGAGCATCCCTAATGATTGGTTAAACCAAGGAATGCGTGTCAGCGTCAGCCAATCAGAGGCATTGTGTACACAAGCAAGGGCAGAGAGAGGAAAAAACACACGACTAGACTTCTCTCAGGGGGCGTCGACTTCTCTCAAGGGGTGTCGACTTCTCTCAGGGGGCGTCGACTTCTCTCAAGGGGTATCGACTTCTCTCAGGGGGCGTCGACTTCTCTCAAGGGGTGTCGACTTCTCTCAGGGGGCGTTGACTTCTCTCAAGGGGCGTCGACTTCTCTCAGGGGGCGTCGACTAGTGCCTCTGTAGTCGGCTTTTGTGTTAATGCCCTATTCTGAATACTAAGCGCCGTTATACTTATTTTGTTACATCCTAACCCTTGATAATAAACATGTCATGGCCGAACTCATTAGTTGTCAATGGTAACATGTTTCTCATGTTAATGGATGTAATCTGTCCTGAAATTGTGCCGTGACTCGTTTATGTTAACGTTATGTAGCAGAGTTTGTGTAAAATGTTATCAGAAATTTTGTAAAATGGTGCATTTTAGCATCTGTGAGGCTCTGTGTGTTGTTTTATAGATTTTATAACAGTATACTTAGTTTTTTGTGGTAAAAGTAAAGTGGTTTTAAAGTTGTTTATGAGGATTCTGTGTTTATACTTGACTGTTGTTGTGACTCGTGTTTTGGTTTCAGTAAGTTTTATGAGAAGGAAGCCGTTCTGATGGACCCGGTGGATGGACCCATACTGGCCTCATTACTGGGTATCTGTTCACATATTAATCATAATTAATAAATACGTTCAGCATCATTAGCCGTTCTGTCACTTAATGTCGCATGTAGGTACCATCACTGAAGGGCAGCACTGTGTCCAACTCAGTGAGTTTATATTAAAGGTGACAGAGTCTCTCTCTCTCTCGCTCTGTCTCTCTCTCTTTCTGTATACCTGTCTCTCTCTCTCTTTCTCCCTCTTTCTAACTGTATCTCTCTCACTTTGTCTCTCTCTCTCTCGCTCTGTCTCGCTCTCTCTTTCTTTCTAACTGTATCTCTCTCGCTTTGTCTCTCTCTCTCTCGCTCTGTCTCTCTCTCTTTCTTTCTAACTGTATCTCTCTTTGTCTCTCTCTCTTTCTGTATACCTCTCTCTCTCGCTCTGTCTCTCACTCTCTTTCTCTCTTTGTAACTGTATCTCTCTCGCTTTCTCTCTCTCTCTCTCTCTTTTTGTCTCCGTCTCTCTCACTTTCTCTGTCTCTCTCTCTCTCTCTTTCTCTCTCTCCTTGTCTCTCTCTTTCTCCTTCTTTCTGTCTCTCTCTTTCTCACTCTGTCTCTCTGTCTCTCTCTTTCTCTGCCTCTCTCTCTCTCTTTCTCTGTCTCACTCTGTCTGTCTCTCTCTCTCATTCTCTCTCTCTCTGTCTGTCTCTCTGTCTCTCTGTCTCTCTCTATCTCTGCCTCTCTCTCTCTTTCTCTCTCTCACTCTGTCTGTCTCTCTCTCTCATTCTCTCTCTCTCTGTCTTTCTCTCTGTCTCTCTGTCTCTCTCTTTTGTCATGAACATGCTCATTGCAACAAGAGGAATAAAGATAAGTCATTACTAAAATGAATAAAATAAAACAGTAATAGTGCAAATAGAATAATAAGTAAACTATTACAACAAAGTAACAAGTAACTATAACAAAAATAATAAAATGACAGATTATTAATGCAAGCGGTTATAAAAAGTGACTTAGTGTTTATGCCATGGAAATATGATGAATGCAATAAAATGATATAGAGGCAGGTCAAGAGGGGATGAGACAGATAAATAAATGTTCTATTGCATCTCGAACTTAACGACATAAAGGTTTTCAAAGATCCCCTATTACTACTAATAATAATATTAGTAATAGTAGAAGTTATATGATAGTTGGATAATGGAGTCTCTCTGTCTCAGTGGGTCCGTGTGCTCTGGAATACACCAAAATGAAGACGGCTGATCATTTCTGGACGGACCCGTCGGCTGATGAACTGGTGCAGAGGCACAGAATCCACAGCGCCCACTACAGGCAGGACTCGCCCAGCAAGAGACCGGCCCTGTGTGTGAGTCCACCTAATACACACTCACACACACACACACACACACACACTCTCTCTACCATACACCAGAGTCCTGCACCGGGTCGGGTACCCAGTTGTTGAAACGGGCGGAGTGTAACATTCTGGAATTTTACGCCCGAGTCCGTTATTACATACGTGCGGGTTGCAGATCAAGTCAAGTCAAGTACATTTTATTGTCATTTCTACCATATACACAGTACATAGTAAAAATGAAACAACGTTCCTCCAGGACCAGCAACACGAGAGCAGAACAGAGCAAGAGCAACACGAGACAAGACAAGACAATGAATAGTGCAAATGACAACGGCTGCATTTTGTAGCCTGCAAAAGTAACATATAAGCGAAAATATCTATGTATTAGACCGTCAGGTACTCAGCATCATTATCACAGTGTGTTCACTGCTCTCCAGTGAGAGAGATTTTTCTTCTGCTGGGTTTGTGATCCAAGAACGCAGGTCGTGGCGAACATGAGGGAGAAAAATGCGAAGACAGACCGTTCTTCGCGCAAAATCTCTATTTATTCTCAGCAAACAGCTACGAAACAGACTTTGTACTTCAAAGAGTACTGCGCCCCCACTGGCAGGTCCAGGTACTACTCCACCTCTGATCAGAAGAGGGAGTTTGTTCCACCACTGGGTGGCGAGACTGAGAAGAGTCTTGATGCAGGTCTTCCTCTTCTTTTGAGCGGCGGAGTCTCGAGACGAGCTGTGCTTGAAGCCCTGAGAGGACGAGAAGTGACTCGTTGTTTGATCAACGCTGTTATATTTGGGGGCACAAGTCCATTCTTGGCCTTGAAAGCAAGCGTTAAGGATTTGAACTGAACACGAGCAGCACAGGGAGCCAGTGGAGGTCCTCAGTAAAGGTGTGGTATGAGTGAACTTAGAAACGTTGAACACTAACCTGGCAGCTGCGTTCTGAATCAAAACACACTCTACACCCAACACATTTACACCATACACACTCTACACCTCACACTTTACACCTCACACTCTATACCCAACACATTCTACATCATACACACTCCACCTCACTCTCTACACCCAACACACTCTACACTTCACTCTCTACACTCAACACACTCTACACCCAACACACTTTACACCTAACACTCCACACCTCACTCTCTACACCCAACACACTACACCCAACACACTTTACACCTCACACTCTACAACCTACACATTCACACCATACACACTCTACACCTCACACTTTACACCTCACACTCTACACCCAACACATTCTACATCATACACACTCCACTTCACTCTCTACACCCAACACACTCCACCCAACACACTCTACACCTCACTCTCTACACCCAACACACTCTACACCTCACACTCTACACCCAACACACTCTCTACACCCAACACTCTTTACACCCAACACACTCTACACCATACACACTCTACACCTCACACTTTACACCTCACACTTTACACCTCACACTCTACACCCTACACATTTACACCATACACACTCTACACCTCACACTTTACACCTCACACTCTACACCCAGCACATTCTACATCATACACACTCCACCTCACTCTCTACACCCAACACACTACACCCAACACACTCTACACCTCACTCTCTACACCCAACACACTGTACACCCAACACACTCTACACCTCACACGCCACACTCAACACTCTTTACACCCAACACACTCTACACCTCACACTCTACACCCAACACTCTTTAGACCCAACACACTCTACACCATGCACATTCTACACCTCACACTTTACACCTCAAACTCTACACCCAACACACTCTACATCATACACACTCTACACCTCACTCTCTACACCCAACACATTCTACACACCACACACTCTTCACCCAACACATTTACACCATACGCACTCTACACCTCACAATCTACACTTAACAGACTTTACACCCAACACACTCTACACCCAACACACTCTACACCTCACACCCTACACCCAACACACTTTACACTTAACACATTCCACACCCAACACACTACACCCAACACACTCTACACCTCACACCCTACACCCAACACACTCTACACTTAACACACTCTACACCTCACACTATACACCCAACACACTCTACACAGAACACACGTGGAGCAGGACTTGCAGAGTGATTTGGACTTCAGTGGTTTGCAGCGAGGTTGCTTGTCTAAACACGGCCTTTCAATCTGGTTAACATGAAAAGCAAATTAGATCGGAGCTTCACAACCAGCTGCCTGAGCCAATTCCTCCACTTTAATTACATCAAAGCGGAGCTAAAGTCAGGAAGGCATGCGGAGACGGGCCTGTTAAACGGGTCTGATGGTGAATAAACTCTACGCGATTTAGCACTGATGGACACCTAGTAACAGCTGATAAGGTCAGTCTGGTTTGTAATCAGATTCCATTCCATTTCCTCTCTGTCCTGTGCAGGATTTCGCCCGTGGCCACAATCGAGTCTCTTGAAGTCCGCGCTCGCGTCTCTGGGCCAAAATCTTCACACGTTTAGAACCCTACAGTTACTGAGTGTTGTCTGGAAACTGTTTTTTTATTCGTTTGTCAGGGAGGTGCTGAGAGACAGTGTGGGCATGACAGGCGCCCAACTCCACTAGAGATGAGGAGTGTTTTTTTACAGCCTGGCAAGTGTGAATGTGACAGTGGAGAGGGAGTCTCCTAGCGTTTTTTAGCTCAGGATAAATAAAACATGGGAATATTTCTACAGTGATATAAACTGGGATTATTTCTGCAGTGACTTGTGGGTAATGGGAGTGTGGGGAATACGCAGGAGCTGGGAAACCAGGTTTATTGCAGAAAACAGGGAAAATGGGGAAGAAATATTAGATAAGATAAGAAAAGATAAACCTTTATTAGAAAGTGGACATAAAAAAAGAGCAGCAAAACAATAAAATAAAAGCTACACAACACAACAAGATAAAATAAAAAGTACACTTTACAACTATTACGAAAAATATAAATATAGACATTTGTGTGTGAAAGCAAATATATGTGTTTATATAATCTTTATATGTCTGTATATATGGGGAACAGAGGAACAACAATCTTTATAGAGTCTGTTTTTTGGAGCAGGATATATTAATATAACCTGAGATTATTTCTAAAGTTTATTTTTAATTTAAGATAAAGATTATTTCTATAAGATTACAAGATATAAGATTATTTCTATGGTTTGATTTCTAAGTTATTTCTGCAACTTTATTGTTAGTACCGGGTTCTCATAACCTGGGGTTATTTTTACAGTTCCTTTTAAATAACAGGATTAATGTAATCTGAGATTATTTCCAAAGCACGTTTATAGCATGGGATTAATATAACCTGGGTTTACTTCTGTGGCTTGATTAATATAACCTGCTATCATTTTACATCATGAAACGAATGCTGTCTGAACAAGACCAGTATCGCTTCGGGTTTCTCAACCACCGAGTCGCAGACCACTGATGGGCCACGAAGGCTTTTAATTGGGCCGCAAATCTAAAATCCAGGCCATCGGTCCACATTTGGTTATTTTATATCATCTAATGTGGCCAAGAGGCCCTTGGCAACATGCTGTGATTGACAGGTGGGCCTTAAAGTTGAAAAGCTTGAGAGCCATTCATTTGTCTAGATGATGATGAACCTTCAACCCAGTTCATATGTGGCTGCCAGTGGACTTTCCGTATCCCGGCCTTCGTACTGATAAGTAACATTAGTCACCATAAACAGTCTACGTGCTTCCCACTTCTACACTCCCTCCGTTTTGAGGATGTTCAAACAACACTGACTATTGCGTTTTACAGCCTGTGGCTCAAGTCATTATTTTTTTGTTGCTGTGTGCTTTTTCCATGAGTGGCCCTCATCCCTCTGTTCCTCAAAGCTGAGTTTCTCTCGTCCTGCTGCTCCTCCCCGGTCCATAACGGCCTCTCTCGCAGTGCACGGCACTTCTTAAAGCCCAGTGGCCATGGCAACGGGGTGGACACACACGCAGAACCGGGCTGGAAGCCAGAGATGGGCAGATATTATATGAGACCGCATGCAGTTTGTTCTCTAATGGACCATTACACACACACATCTCCATCGCCGAGTCATTTTGAACCACAGTACATGAAACAGGCCACAAGAGATCTCAGAGTGTAAATACGAGTGGGTTCTCTCCCTCTTGCTGTATGTGTGTGTGTATATGTGTGTGTGTATGGTCCTGTTTTTGGTGAACTGAATGTTCTATTCTGAAACGGGAGCAAACATCCAATCATGTAACTAATAACTAATAATTCATTAATTAGTGAGAGGAAGCAATCAGAGTGTTAATAATAATAATTTATTATTAATAATATTATTATTTATAGCTTAAATTGGCTTCTCATCTGAGCCCAGGTGACATCGGGCAAAATCCCAACACTAAAACGTTCTTTAATATTGTGCGTGATCGGATTTTTGATTGGTGCATTGATTGTCCAATATTCGATTTTTGTGGTCAAGCTGCCTCTGTAACGTATGGAGAGAGAGAGTGGAAGGGCAAGTGGTGGCCAGATCAAACTCAGAGAAACAAATAAGTTTTGTGGTGGGGGCTCAGTGGGTAGGATACTTGCCTCCGGACCAAGAGGTCACAGGTTCGAATCCTACCTCTGGGTTCCTGAGCAAGACCCTTAACCCCAAGTTGCTCCAGGGAGACTGTCCCCTGTGGTTAGGGAATGGAAGTCGCTTTGGATAAAAACGTCTGATAAATGTAAATGGAGCAAAACACACTGCAGACTCATAAACAGACTTAAAGACACTAAACAAATGTGTGCCACTGTTGGGTTAATGAAAAATGTCAGTGCATGAATGTGGCTATTTGTGCTTTTTCCACTAATTTCAGGTGAAAACGGTTCACTCCACCCGTTTTCAGCCACCATTAACCATAAATGTCTCGGTATGAGACTGTGAGTTAAACATCCTGGTTCACTGGTAAAACAGGTGGCTGAATGAAGACAGGTGTTAGTTTGATACTCCACTGCAAGCAATTTTTTAACAAAAATACTAGTTTTATAGCAACCAGGCAGTCACAAATCACATTTTCTCATGGAAATGCAGTCTAGTTTATGATTATTTTCAGTTATTTTTAACATTAATTCTGTGAACATGTCTGTGCAGATCCAGAAAAGACACTCCAGCAGCAGTATGGATGAGCGTCCATCTCCATCTCCTTCTGCAAGAGATTATGTGGAATCGCTGCACCAGAACTCCAGAGCCACGCTACTTTTCGGCAAGAACAATGTCCTGGTGCAACCGGTAACACCAACACATTCATCTCTCAGACAAAGTGACACCAACACATTCATCACTCACACACTGTTACACCAACACATTCATCACTCACACACAGTTACACCAACACATTCATCACTCAGACACAGTTACACCAACACATTCATCACTCACACACTGTTACACCAACACATTCATCACTCACACACTGTTACACCAACACATTCACCACTCACACACTGTTACACCAACACATTCACCACTCACACACAGTTACACCAAAACATTCATCACTCACACACAGTTACACCAACACATTCATCACTCAGACACAGTTACACCAACACATTCATCACTCAG
>JBBJLR010081373.1:0-10653 GCA_037577145.1 Brachypetersius gabonensis | reverse complement strand
CTCTCTCCTCTCTCCTCTCTCCCCCTCTCTCTCCCTCTCTCTCCCTCTCTCTCTCTCCTCTCTCCCCCTCTCTCTCCCTCTCTCTCCCTCTCTCTCTCTCTCCCTCTCCGCATGCAGAGATTATTGGAGGGGTTAAGACGCCGTATGAAGGTGGTGTGTTCGAACTGGAGATAAAGATACCTGACAGGTGAGACCCCCCACTATGTTTAGGGATGGCAAATTTAACATTATCTTGTGTTAATATACTCTCAAATTTTGCATATCTTGTATGTCTCAGTTCAGTGACTATTAGTAATCTAGCGGATCTTCGTATTTGTGTTTCACAGGTATCCATTTGAGCCTCCTCAGATACGCTTTCTGACACCCATATATCACCCAAATATTGACACCGCAGGCCGGATCTGTCTCGATGCTCTGAAACTGCCGCCCAAGGTGGGAACAAAATCACAAGACTGAAAATTTGAAGTGATTAAACAGTTTGTGGTTTGATTAAGATTACTGTCAGTCGATTGATTTTATTTGCTTTTTTGATTTTATTTGATTATTATTATTATTTTATTTTTTACCCATGTTAGAGCTTTGTTAGAACTGTCTTGGTGAATTATTTGTGAAGGCCTGCTGCTTGTGTATATATATATCCACCATGTACATGTACACATACTTGGTTATATATATAGTGTAGTGTGCTTTTTTTATCATGCAGTTGTTTAGCTTTTTTAGACACTTTTTAGAACATAGTGTTATGGATGTGATAATCTGTCAATACTGATGCAAGATATGGTACACATGCAGTCCTCGTTGTGGTGGTGTGTGTTTTATTGTCTCAGACTGTAATTATGAATAACTGTTCTCTTCGTTAGGGTGCTTGGAGACCTTCCCTGAACATTTCCACTGTGTTGAGCTCCATCCAGCTGCTCATGGCTGAACCCAACCCAGATGATCCGTTAATGGCAGATATTGTGAGTCTTTCCATTCATTGTAATTCTCCTTCATTCCTCTGTGAGATGTTCTCTGGTGGTGTTTATTTTTTTTGTGTGTCTTTTTTGTAGTCATTTGAATTTAAATACAACAAAGCTGTTTATTTGGAAAAGGCAAAGAAATGGATTGTAAAACACGCAACACAGAAGAACAAGGTGAGCTTTTTTTCCCCTAAAATAAACTACTATAATTTTCAGTTAGCCCTTACTCAACTGGAAACACACAATATATTGTGCATACTCATGTTAAATTAAACATTTTTAATGGGAACATGTGTTGTAATGTCTTACTAACTGGTCTAACCAAACTGTTGTATTACCTGCAAATTACACAAATTAATAGATGCCTCCTAGAATGCAGGTCATCTATATGAGCGCTAACATAGTACAAAGTGACAAACTTTGCATGGAAAGTACACAAAAAAAATTCTGCTTTTCATGGAGGTTCATTTTCTTATTTTATACTTCCTGACTGACATCCTCTTGTTTGTCTATTTAATGTTTTAATTGCTGTATTTGCCGTAGTCCTAACTCTCAGTGACATGCTTTACATACACTGTAGTAATTTATCCAGGAGGTGATATTTTACTAAATAATTGACAGAAAGGAAAGCCAACCAAATAGCAAATACATGCAGATTTTTAGCACATATAACTTGTACTGTGGAATGTTTAAAGTTATTTAAAGTAGTACATGAACTGTAAACATTTCATGTTTAAAGTTCATGTACTATTGTGTCCAAATGTTTTCTTATTTATTTTTTTTAGAACTTCTGTGTTGACCTCAGTTTAGGGGTATTTATCAAAGGATTTCTTTGGGATCTCACCCCAAGAATGCTTTAATCTAGTTTGGCTGCTAATTTAATTCCAGTCAAGCAGAACACACATTTTTAGTGTTGTGCTTTTTAACAGTTCTTTAGCAAAACATTTGTTCATTTGTGCATTTCAAATATTTTTATGAATGGTCCCTCAGCAGGTGGCGCCATTTGCCTCTTCTCAGACTTTACCATGAATGCTTTCCCCTTTTGTTTTGTAGGGTACTGGGGATGCAGAGCAAACGAATCCTGAAAATGAAGGCAGTAAAACTTTCCTAAAAAGAGAAGCACTTTCAGCACAGGAGAATTTGGAACAGCCAAAGAGAGTATGCTTGTAGTTTTTTTTTGTCTTATTTGTCGGTTATAAGATCATTGTAGATTATGTTGCATGTTGTGCATATGTATCATTTGTTTTAAGTCGAAAATGTCAATAAATTGAAAACCATAAAAGGTATCCGTGCACACAGTTCTGTCCTTCAAAGGAGCTTTCACAAGGCAGCAGGACATGTATGAAACTAATAATTTTTATTAAATCATTCTTTCATCACAAGTATACAGAAATATGAAAATATATACATCCAAAATATGTCTGGTTTGCAAACTAAGGGCTTCAAATTTCAATATAAAAATTATATTTTTCATATACATTTTATATAAAAAGAACAGAAACAAACTGCGCTCTGGGTGGGGAAAAAAAGAAAATTAGCATGCTAGTTTCAGAGGTAGTTATATTTTATACATAATAGCTAGCTACTTTACAATTCTGAAAAGGAGACCCCCATGCTGTGTTACCTAATCAAAGCCCACTCCGTGGATTATTCTTTTAAAACATTTACACATTTAAAATGTCCATTTCTGATCACAAAGACCTGCCCAAAAACTTGGGTGCACTGGTTCTGTGTTAATTTGATCTTGATTAAAATTACTGTTGAATGAGTATTTACTTTCCTGTAAAATATCTTCACTTGTCTATGACAACAAAGCAAGTTAAAACCTGTACATTCAAAATGAGCTGTAATTATGAGCCAGGAATACATACAGCCTTGAAAATGAATGGTATATGATTGGAGTGAGCGTTTGACATGGTTTATCACTTTATGGATGAGTGCTATTCAAAACACCCATAAAGATTAGGTGTGCCAGAGAAAACATTTTCACATTAAACACATCTAGACACATTTGTTTCTTTTCTGCACCTTGTTAAACACCCTGTTTTAGTTTCTTGCTTTTTTTTATATGACTTTGCACTGCCAGTCGATTGTACAAAATTAAGAGCGACGCGTCAGACTGATTGATATATAAATTAACCTGTGACTGAGTACATCATATCACAGTACTATATTAGACAGTTTTCTTTATATCCATGCTGGTGGTGTTAGCGACTGCTACATATAGTTTTTCTTTTTGAGAGTTGTTCTCTGAGGAGAATTGTCCATTAGCTGATGGCTAGGTACTGCACCCAAAGAGAACTTGTCTGTTTTTCTCAGAATCAGAGGGTTCCTGAGAGCAGATGATCTTGTGACAGAACTTATGAATGGCACGTAGAGTGGTAGACCTCCGTGAAGAAAGTGTTTCCTCTCTGGATGTCCAACCTTCTGCTGCTTATGTCCTCCTTTTCCTCTTCCTCCTCACCTTTAGCCCCTAACCCTGACATCGACTTGACCTTGTTCTCCTTTACGGCTTCTTTTGGCGGAATCATCTGCAGTTGACACGGGATTAGTGGGACTGAGGGTTGGCTGCCTGACTCGGAACCCTCAAACATCATGTCTGCTTTAGAGGCGAACAACACTAGGGCCTGGGTGGAGTCGTACGAACTTTTCTCTGTGTCTACCGAAACAAAGGAGTCAAGGGTTCTGTCCTGGACTAGACGAGTTCTGTTCAGGAAGAGTCTCGCATCCTCACGGAAGTGTGGGTTGAACAGAAGATAGAGCAAGGGATTAATGCAGGCAGGAAGGGGCAGAAGCACTAGAAGGACTGACTTCACCACTTCCTCGCTCACTGGAAAGAGTCCCATTAGGGAAGAGAATGTCAAGAAGGCTACAGGACAGTAGAGAATACAGTTGGTAAAAATCAGCCAGGCAACATGCTTGATCATTGCGCAATCCCAAACGCTGTCAAAGTTACCCTTCATCAGGTCCCAGTAGAGCTTGATGTAAGTGGTGGTGATCAGCAAGAAGCACAGGGAATTCATCATGATTAGTGCCACCATGAAGCCTAGGGTGGAGGGCTGGGCCTCGGGCAGAGGTGAAGGCAGGCAGAGTGGTGTTGTCCCGTATTCACCAACCCCAGCAACTGGCAAGCTGGCAGCTGCCAGGGAAAGGACCAAACACACAAATGCAGCCACTCTTACACTAGCATGAGATGGAGACTTTCCGTAAGCTCGGACACAAGATACAGAAACACTGCACTGCACTGCAGCTAGCGTGAGGAGGAGGATGGATGCCTCTGAGGCCAGGATGGAGATGAATCCTGTTGCTCGGCACCCAGTGCCCGTTTCCCAACGAGCACCATAAATGGCAAACTCCCCAAACGTCAGAGCATCCACCACCGTCAGGGTGCCCGAGCAGAGGCCCGTGAGCAGGTTGGCACAGCTAATGGTGCCAATGATGAACTTGACTGGTGAGAGGTAACTTGGAGAGGCGAAAACAGTCAGGATGAGGAGACTGTTGCCAAGCAGAGAAACCAAAGAAATGAGCCACATGCCCAAACGTACCACCCAGCTATCGAAGAGGTTCTCACAGGGTTTGAAGGGACCTGCAGTAGTGGAACAGGAACAAGTTCAGGTTACTGATGTTCACAACGGTCTGTGTACATAAAGATGTGTTTTAAATCTCATTTAAGTTTAGGTACACCCCATCCTGCAAGTTGGTGCATTTCCTGCTCCTGCTTGTTAATAGGCTGCTTCATTGGACCAGGTGTGGTAGAGCAGGAAAACACAAATATACCATGCAGAGGGTAGAGCAGGACCAGTGTTGGGAACTCTTATTCTCATTAGTCTCATTAAATCATTGCTATCAACTAAAAGTGATATGCTTGTCAGATCAAACATTCCCAGCCATAATTAAATTACCAGACCCTGAAATCAACAGTGACCCATTTAACTCTCTTAAGCAACATCTTTCCAGTCTTAGAAATAATAAATATAATCACCTGGGATGGGAGTGCACTGGATGCTAGTTTGGAGTTTTGACTCTTCAATGGCCAACTGGAATTCCTCCAGTTCGGGATCATCTGCAAACACAAACACAGGACTTAGAAGGCCATAGTGTACTTCAGCTACCTCCACAGTTTGTGCATTTGAGGTGATGATGAAATTGTCTGTGAAGTGATGTATTTCATCTAGAAAAAAAATAAATAAGACTCTGACACTATCACATTGCCATGAAAACAGATTTTGTAATCTTTCCAGAAGCTTCAGCTCCAGGGGTGTATCCAGTAAATCTCCCGTGCAATTGTCAAACTCACTTTACCTTCTCGTTTGCGAAAAGTTAACCCTAATCGCACTTTGTTTTTCTTTACTTTCAAAGGGCTAAATGGTGCTTTCAGATCTTAACTTGTCAATCTCAATCTCATTCCCTGTAAAGCATAATTACCGTGCTCCTTTCAAGTCAGAAACCTGATCAGATTGCTTACAGAGGAATGCATGGAGAGAAGACATGCTTTTATTTCATCTCTTGAGTACCTGCGGTTACTGTACCGCCTCAACATGTTTTTACTGTTCTAATTAAAGACGAACAGACAGGTAGAGGAGACAAAAATAGACAAAGACACTCAACCTGTTCCCAGAATTACAGTGTGCAAAATACTGCAAGTGAAGCCTTCTTTGAGGTCTCTTACACTAAAATAAAAAGCATTCCCTGTCAGCTTAATTGTGGAATTTATCTGGTTTTATATGAAAATATAGAATACCCCAAAAGTTGAAAAATACAGTTCCAAAAAATCATTTCTCAAACACCCTGGACAGATTACCAGTCCATTGCATATGATATATAGGCCTTTGGACTGCCGGAGGAAACCAGAGCAGATTTGTAGGCTCTTCCCATTGGATCATCTGCAAACAGGCAGAACATGCAAAGTCCATATTGGGCAGGAACTGAACCCAGGACCTTCTTGCTTTTTTGATACATATCTAGGGTCCTAATCCTTTGAGGCAAGTGCTACTATCCTCTACCAGTGTGAAAAAGAAGCATTGTTGTTCTGGCAACTTAAAGGGAAAAAAGTTACTCCAAAGTTACACCACACTGACTGTGCTGCCTAATATTTGTAGAATGACCACTTTATGAAGAGTTTTTGGGTATCCAGGTAGTTAATATTATTACCATGCATCACCCTTTTTGGCAACGATCACTGTTCACCTGTTAAACATCCAAACATACAACTTCAGTAACCAAGACTAGATCAAGACTTCTCCAGTGTTGATGTTTGGTTAAGGTTAAGTATGTAATACTGAAAAAGCAGTGTGCTCACAGTCAGTGTGGAGGGGGAACAGAGCTAGTGTTCTCTTCTGGAGCTCATCCTCCTCGCTGCCCATTGCTTCTTCCCACTGGGAAGCTGCTCTGTAGCTGCTGCTGGCTCCAAACACGCAACACTGATAGGCATGGGGCATCTCGATTACCCTGCAGGACAACAGTGGACATTCAGTAGAAGATACAGTGGTTTATTCATGTCAGTACCCTACTGAGAAACAAAAGACCAAAAACAGATTCATAACAAGGTCAAAAAGGATTAATAATGTACTTCTAGCAATAAAATAAAGATATACACGCTTTAATATGTTATAGAGGTTTATGGCAGTTGGCATTCAATTATAACAACCTCCTGCACATCTCAAGCTTTGACATGAGTAGGCCTGAACATCTGTGAGAAGAAGAGGGCCGTCAAGAATCAGCACCAGGCAAAGTTTTAACCCTGAATACTCATGGGCACAATTCGTTTGGGATGCCAACTTATTTGGGTCACAAGTGAAACCACATGGGGTTTTTTTTCTGTTTTTAATCAGCCTTTTCTGAGAATAACAACTCTTGGATTCTCTCATCCTAACCTCAACAGTTCTCCAGGCGAGAATAAAGCAATTCCAGCCAGAAACGCTTGGCTTATGGAGGTTTTCCAACGCCCTGAGCTATGGGTGAAAGAGATATTTATATCAATCTTTTTATTTTTAGAATGCACAGACGCAAACTCAGGGGGGCATCAAAAGCATCAGTTTTAGCTAGAAGCAGACATATGTCAAATGAATTAACCCTGGCAATTAATTAACGGAAATAATGTTGCTGTAAAGGCACACGAAATGCTCCTCAGGTCATGGATAACTACCGCTATTTTCTACAAAGTTAATGATCTTTCTGTCAATTCCAATGTCTTGGAAAGCTTTGATGTCCATATTTCACTAATGATGATTGTCCATCTGGGTGAGGTCCAGGAGATTTTTGGGGGGCATTGATCAGTTAATGAATGGACTGTAAGTGAGTGAAAAAAGGAACCTGATGTTGGGGAAGTCCTCATGTCTGAATGAGCTGGATAGATCTGTGTTTCCTCTCAGTTTGAGGTGTGTGAGGCCACTCAGTCCGGTTAGTGGCAGAGCACTCAGGTGGTTATCAGTCAGATCCCTGTGGAGAACAAGAGTTTAATGTGCATTTTTAATGTGAGGGGAACGCATCAGTCTACTCGTGGGGGCGGGCTTTGGGTGGGTGTGTGGGTTGCTGTGTGCTGCAAAGTCTCGGTCCTTTTAGAGTGTGGGGGTGTTTGGAAACCGCTGTTGAATCTTGAATCTTTCGCGAAAGAATTCATTCCACCGAATCAATAGAGGAATACACATCACTGGAAATCCACTCTGGGTTTCCCTAACAGCATGCAAGTGAAGTGAATCGTCAGTGCAGGCTGCTCAGATTTCCAGTGGTGTGTGTATTCTTCTACCGATTAAGTGGAAGCACTTTTAGCCACAGCCTCACCAGCGTAAAGGGCTCTATGGAACGCCAGAGAAAATTCTTCCTACCCATTTCCATCAGACTATAACTCCTCCCCCAGTCACATACCCACCCACCGGTCTCTGTAACTCCTCTTCTGATTGAGTCCAAAATCATTATGTGGAACATCTATATTAATATGCGCAATAGTCTTATGTGCAATATCACTACTCACTATTATATGCAGTAATAGACCTGGTATTTGTGTTAATTAGTAAACTACTTCAGTAGTAATTTTATTGTTTATCTATAGCTTTTATACTGATCACATTATTGTGTATTTCAGCATTTTCATATGAAGTATTGCGCTCAGGGGTTGTTTCCACGAAGATAAGAGGAATGGTGACTGAGCCCCTAAGTGAACCCATGTATGAGAGGGGTGTAAAGTCACATTCAGTATTGATCAGTATTTACACATCTGTAACACAGTGTTTATTATGTGTGCGCTTACTCATCTGTAACACACAGTGTATTTCCTCTTCTTTCTATCGGTCTACATTGATTTATTAAATACTTAATAGAGTGTGTTTAAAATATCATAGTGCTTTAACCCACTAATGCATGTGTTTTAAATAAGTGTTACACATGCACACACACACACACACACACACATATATATATATATATGTATAAATTATTATTTTAAATGAGTGTTTACCCTTTAAATGCATGTTTTAACCCATAAACAAGTGCTTAAGCTTTAAATAAGTGTATAACCCTTGTGTGCAAATTAGAGTGCATATGCCTATGTGAGTGTGTGGGTTTTAACTCTAAAATGGGACTGTTTAACCCTTAACTGCCTAGATGTTCAGTTCTTACATGCACGGTTCCCAGACTGTAATCAGAGAGAGTGAATGAGTAAAAGGATGAGTACTCACAGTTTAATGAGGGACTGCAGTGATTTGAAGGCGTCTGGGTGAATTGTCTCGATCCTGTTCCAGCTCAGATCCCTAAATTTTTCAAAGAAAATTAATCACTCCTCAGCTTCCAGCAGCTGTTTCACCCTCTCATCTTCTTTCAGTGATGATAATTTGGTGCTTTAGGGCAATCAGACACAGTTTGTGCTGAGAACTATAGGCAGCAGGATTCATTTCAAAGGCAGATCAGAGCTGCAGTTGAAACTTTACGAGCCACTGTTTATATAGGCCATCAGCTTTTTTCTCCCAGATTCTGATGTTTTTACTGAAGTTTGTGTTTAGCTGTTTTAGCTCCTCATCACAAACGAATAGCTCTTCTAATTAGAGCTATGCTGTGCGCTCTAATTACACACATCAGTCCATTAGTTAATGTTAAAGTCTGTCGGCCGGTACGGGGAGATGTTGGTGAGCCTTCTGTCTGATGACCTCCAGAAGGGTCAGTAGATGTACAGCCCTTTTCCACCAGTGTGGTTCTGGTGCCTTTTCTTCTACTTTCACAATTTGAAAAAAGTCCCACCTGAGCATCAGCTCCAGCTCCAGAAAAACATTGGTGGAAAAACACTTGTAGGTGTAGAGTCCAGCCTTATTATTAATTATAAGTTTTGTTATTCAGTATCTACTATGAATTATTCAGTATCTACTATACAATATTCAGTACTGACTATTAATTAGTCCATGTCAACTATGAATTTAGTTGCTTCAATTCAGTCTCTTACAATAAAATACTCAGTATTGACTATAAATGATTCAGAATTTACAAGGAATTCCTCAGGATCTACTACGAATTAATATCTACTATAAATAGCCTGTATTTACTATGAATCATTTGAAATATTGAGGATATAATATATTATTCAGTTTATGAATTATTTAGTCTAATATCTACTATAAATCAGTCAGTATTATTCAGGGTCTACTACAAATGATTCAGTATTGTCTATAAATAGTTCCAAATTGTCTATTGACTAAAGGTGTATTCCGGTTGAGAATGTGTTACTCTCAGAGACTGAAGTGTGTATTTTGCACATTTTGCATGTATTAAAGAGATGCACAGTTTGTATTTGAGTAGATGTACAATACTGTGCAAATGTCTTGGCCCATATTTTGCTTCCAAAGATACAATCTCCAAAGATTTCTTGTATTTTCATGTAGTCTTGAGGAACAGTTCTCCAGGCTTCCTGAAGGACTTTCAAAGACTCTCATTTTCAGTCCAGTTCCTGAACCTGATCAGTTTCAGAGGAATATTATTTGTTTCTTAAGCCACACAGTGACCAAGGTATGAATCATTCAAGTATAACCAAGCATATCTAATTTGAAAAACAGTCAGGCAGTGATCAGTTTACTGATGAAAATAGTATTTTTGCATGAAACTGGTAATTCAATTTTTTTGCCCAGTTCCTATTCAATTCCTAGTTTTGCCCAGTACTGTACATCTGTGTATTTGTACTTATACTGAGCTCCAAACAGGGTGTAACTCACAGTGAGCGCAAAGTGGTGAGCTGCTGGAATGTGTTCATATCGATCCGTCTGATCTGATTGTGCTGGAGTCCACTGCATACAGCCAAAACAAACACGACCGTCACCACAGCAACACACACATATACACACACATATATTGATACACCCTCGAGCACACACATATGCACACACAAACTCATACACAAACACACACATATACACACACATATATTCATACACCCTCGAGCACACACATATGCACACACAAACTCATACACAAACACACACACATACACAGATACATACACACAAACACACATACATACACACGTACATACACACAAACACACATACATACACACAAATACACAAACGCTCACATATATACACACACTCATACAAAGACACATGCACCTGCACATACACACACCCACACACACAAATCTCATAGATGGATGGATGGATGGATGGATGGATGGATGGATGGATGGATGGATGGATGGATGGATGGATGGATGGATGGA
>JBBJLR010081332.1:0-10654 GCA_037577145.1 Brachypetersius gabonensis | reverse complement strand
CAAACACTGTACCTGCAGGAAACACTACACACAGATCTGAGATCAGCATGAAAAACACCACAGAACCCACAGAAACTCATACAGGAGGATTTTGACCTGTGTTATGCATCCTGAAGTTGGGGTGAAGTGCTTTGGGGTTGATTTTTAGTCCTTTTAGTCCTTTACAATAGTCAGAATTTCTTCACAGTAGGAGAAGAAACCTTGCCTAGTTTGTGCTTAATATGGAATTGGTGCCCCTTATTACAGCCTCCAGTCTGGATTTCTGCGTCATGGTAGTGGGATTCCACCTGGTCTCAGTCTTTAAAGAGCTGATCAGGTGTGCTCCTGCTTGTTTAGAATGAAAACCAGCACTTTGTTGATAAGACTGGACAGAGTTCTAACCAAAACCAAGAAAAAAGCATACATTACTCCAATTCTCAGGTTCTTGCAGTGCCTCCCAGTTCAGTACAGAACTGATTTCAAAGCGTTACTCGTCATATGCAAGTCCCTCAATCCCAAATACATCTCCGGCATGCAGTATATAGCATATATTCAGTATATATTCAGTATATATTCCTGGTGGGAATTCCTCTTAGATCTGCAGGAGCTGCTCAGCTAGCGGTGAGAAACTAAACCTGGCGAAATGCTGTTTATCCACTATGCTGTCCAACCGACTGCCCATCAGTATCAGATCTGAACCAAGTGTAGTTTTAAAAAGCTGCTAAAAACTGCACTGCCTTCTTTTAAACATTCCACTGCACTTTCAGTTTTATTTCATGTGTTCTTGTATTTCTTCTATTATTTGATTCTTTATTTTGTATTCTATTTCTGAAAAGCACATTGATAATGTAAGATACTGCGCTTTATATAAACAAACTTGAACTTGAACCCCTGTTCCATGGCATCTCTGTAAACACTTTTATTGTGTGTTGGCTCTTACCCGCAACAAATGAACAGGAGGCACATGAGCCAGGCGTAGGCGCCCACTTTGTAGTTGACGTTGGTGAGCACCTGTTCATGGCAGGTTAAACAGGTGGCCATTCCCGGAGAGCGGCCCAGATCCGAGTCATAACTCACATACTTGTTCTTGGGGTTCTCCGACTGAACTGCAAAAGCCAATAAAGCCACACACAGAGTGAGTGAGATGTTACCTGAGGGACTTCCATTCCATTCTAAGTTTAAAGGCCTCACCGGTCATGGTGTGGATTTTCCCCGGCGCGCCTTCGTTAGAAGCCGCGGGGTTGAACGGCGTGTGAACCTTGTAGACTTTCACGTCTCCTCCTTTGCTCTCAACTGTGGAAATAAAAGATAAATGATGTTTTATTCAATATTTTCAGTTAGTAAAGTATACATGTTATTGTATATATCTGGCATAACTTTTATCCACCTTAATTATTTGACCACCACTTTCCCGTTCCTTTCGGAGTGGGACCACCTGCGGGTTCTACAGATTCTCCAGATTCTTTAGGTTCGACAGATTATATCGTTTTTTAAAAGTTCTTCGGACTCTATAGATTCTTTAGGTTCTAAAAATGATGTTTTATTATTATTTATTTAATTACAGTTTCCCTCGAAGGACAATGTACAACGTAAATGTACAACGTAGACCTTAAAAAACGGTAAAAAACGATATTTGTAAATTTTTTTTATAAATTTGATATTTGTACCCTTAAATGTCCACTCTTCATTCTTTTTACATTCATTTTGAAAAGGTTTTGGCCTGTTTCTAAACCCCATTCATAGTGGGGAAGTCCCTGAAGGTCCAAAACTATGGAAGCCCAAAATATCTCAAAATCTCAAAATAATGACTTACCATGTTGAAATTTTAAGATCACTAAGTCAAACATTCGAAATAACTAAGTCTAAATGTTGAGATAACTAACGTGGAATTTTGAGATATTAAACCAAAATTTCGAACCATTAAATTGAAATTTTGAGACATTGAGTTGAAATGTTGAGATATTAAGTCGAAATTATGAGATACTATTATTTTGAGATAATGAAGTCATTATTTTGACTTACATTTGATATATTTTGTAAATTAGGCTGGCAGAAACAGGCATCCATAGAAAAAAGTCCCCAAAGTAAACTTTTTCAGTCAGATACGTTTTGTTTACATTGAAGTGATTAAAAAATTGTTTCATTTCATTCTGTGATGTTTCTTCTACAATCTCGGCACGGATTTCGGTGGTAATGTTTATTTTCATGTAGGTTCAAGGGATTAGTTAGAAACGTCATTTTTAGAAAAAACTAAACTCGGCTGACGGTCTTTTGTTCTACTTATAACCTTTTGCTTATTAATAGGTTGCTTGTTTGTTGTAGATATCAGGGTTCCCGACTCTCACACATTGAGCGCGAGACACGCCCATCAGTGAGACTAATATGAAAATAATAATAGTATTATAACAACTTTATAATGGGAAATATACATAAAATTTAGTTTATCTCTAGAACCATTGAATGTAGGAAAGAACTGAATCAGCAAAACTTGACTAAGAAACATCAGAAATTGAAACAGAGGTTCCCAGTCAAGAAGTCTGGTCCTAACTACATCTAAAGGTAATAAACACATCCACACAATAACCTGATGCTACTTTGTGGTGCCAGGTTTAATCAGTATGTGCTTTATAATGTTATTTTCGTGTGCAGTAGTCCACCACTGCTTATGTCAATATTACTAATCTCTGCAACATACAGTAACAGGCTCCTAACTGCCACTTGTGTTACTCGTAATTCACTTAACTGTAAGTTACGTCGTATTTATACCCTGTATTTGTTTATATAGCACAGTGTATTTCATATTAAGTTTTGACTTTATATTTGATATTGTTCTTGTCCCTGTGATGCAATGTGTTGGTCTGATGAACTAACCTGGTATGACGTAGGGCTGCGGGTCTGTCTGACTCATGTTTTCTGTCTGGATGGGACTCTGCAGGGTCAGAGAGAGAACATCACACTTAATGCTGATGCTTTTTGTCTTTCTTTTAAGGCTCCATCATGTTTTCTTGCTGTGAGAGCAGAGACCACAAGAGGGAGCACCAACATCAGACACCTGCTGTCTAGGCCTCGGCTGCATCCAAATATTCCTGTTCTGTTTTTCTTTGACTGTTCTGCAGCCAGTTAGCCTCCAAAATCCAGCAATGGTGACAAGAACATGCGAACACATGGTTTCCACCTCAGGCCAAGAACACCCAGGAGTTTATGCATTTCTGAGCTTCTTATAAGGAAGTTGCACCAAACTATAAAAACATCATCCATGTTCTCAGAATCACTGAACCATGACCGCATTCTGCCAGCTCAGCACAGCAAGCGCCCAAAAATGTGGCCCATCAAGTTAATAAAACAAAAACCAATACATGTTCATTAATGATTATGTAATTCAGAGTAGATAGGAGGGCTCTACTGTGCAAAGATATGTTTAGCATGAGGGTTTTTTTTTTTATATGTGTCAGTTTTCACATGTATTTACAGATATAAATCAGTGTCAGGTCAAACTCTTCTCCCTCTAAAATGGTAAGTAAACAGGACATATAGGAGGAAAATAAGGGATGATAATAGAAGCATGACCTTAGATACATTAGTACCCTCTCACTTTTTCAATCCAAACCAATCTGTTCTGGATCACATATTGTCCTAAAATGATTTTTAATGCCTGGTTTTGTTTTTGTTTTTTTATAGTTACTTGCACTTTTTTTTTTACCGTGTCCTTGGGTGCTAGAAAGGCGCCTGTAAATAAAATGTATTATTATTAATGTTTCAAATTAAAATTACAATTTCAGACCATTTCTACTGATATCATCACTAAAAAGTTGTCAAGGTTGTCAAAAAATTTAATAAAGTTCCAAGAGATATATATGTGCGTGTGTGTGTGTGTGTGTTGGTGTGTGTGTGTGTGTGTGTGTGTGTGAGTGTATTATCATGATTTATCATGACATAGATCTATTGCGTTTTCTCATCATTTGAAAATACCAAGTGTGTAAAACATATTGAAATGAACAGACCAATAAAATCGCAATTTAATTATTTGAAAAGTAGTTGTGTAATTATTAAATTTTTTATTAAAATGAATGAATAAACTACAAACAAATACGGTTAATAAATAAAAAGAGATAAAATGTTTACAGTTATATCACATATACTGTTTATTTTTCTTTTGTCTGAGATTGTTGACCTTTTATCAGTCACTGTCCAGCCCAGTGTTTTTATTTGAACCCAGCAGTCACACCTGTTTAAGCTCATATTCATAATCTTGTCCAGTATTTCTAAACCTGTGTCGCTCCTGGGGGCCATTAGTTAATTTTTTTTACCATTAGTCTGTGGCATTTTTTCACTCTCTTTGATTCATTTGGCATAATATTGTCTGTTTTTATAGTTTTCAGTGTAAATTCGGTGTAATTCAGATCTTAATAAAATTGTCCATCATGGATAAATGTTCAAAACAGTCCAGACCAGCCAAATTCACCTAGATGCCCCAAACTTGGTACCGTCCTGGTGAAGTAGCCACTGTGTCTGAGAGTGAAAATGTAGAAATGCTTGGATTGTTAGATCTTCCTGTGGGCCCTGGAAGCCTTTGTGAGCTATGGGTTGCGAATCCCAGTCATTGGTGGATTTCGTGCTGAAGGGTAGAAGGGGTTTGGTCCTGGTTGGGGAGGTTTTTTACTGCCTGATCTTTCGTAATTACGTGCAAACCCTGAGACCAGCTCCACCATGAATGAACAGTCAGTGAACGCCTTTGATGACAAGCAGCGACAAAAATGTCTCAAACCTAGCCCTTGCGAAAACGGGCGTCTACCAGGAGGCCGGGGCGGAATGTCGCTCCGCGGGATGCTTTGACAGTGAACAATTCAGTCAAGAACTTGGTTGAGTGACATCCACCAAGTAACCTGAGACTCAACCACACCAAACAGTTTGTCAAAAATCGTACATTAGAAATTCTCTCAGTAATTCAATGTGGGTGTGTATGGTTGGGGGGGTGTTGGGTTGAGGTGATTTAACCACCTCACATCCTCGCAGGTAGGGCTTGTTATTTATTCGCTCTTTTTTAGTCAAGTATAGCCAGTAATGGAGAAACACACAGTGCCTACAGAACCATCTGAATACTCTCAGCCTGATATTGGTTTTGATGCTTTAGGGTTATTTTTGTGTTTTCATTTTTATGTACAACCCCTCTCACTACAGGCTCTCCCTAATTCTAACCGTAGAACTGATTTACTGCATTTAATCACGGAAAAAATTTGTGTTTAATTTTAAACATTCACACACGTTAACACAGTCTGAGAGTGAGAATGAGATACAGAGAGAGAGAGTGAGATATAGAGAGAGTGAGTTGCAAATGTGTGTATATTTGTGTGTGTGTGTGTGTTTTTATATTTATATAAACGGTGTGTGAGGAGGTGTGTTTATGCCTTCTTTGCTACTGCATAGATATCTAGATATTACCATAATACATTACAATTTTACACCACTTTTTGTATTCTTTTACATTCTAGCTGAAAAATGATTTCAGATGAAGATGTTCAGCAATGATAAGTTGATTGTACTGATTAGAAACTGCAGTGAACTTATATTGATAACACCACCATTTCGCACATCGGTGGACTCCATTCATTCGAGTCCTTGTTGCTGTTTATTCCACTGTTCTCCGGATCCTAAGGCCAAAATAAAGCATGAGGTCTCGAAAGCCTTTACTCAAATGCCACCAATACATTCTCACCATTCAGCATCTCTGCTACATTTCCAGCAGTTTATTTTAACCGCAGTCAGCACTGAGATTATCAGGCTGAGATACTGACCTCAGAGACCAGCAGCTAACAGATGAATATCTTAAAGTGTGTCCTAGGTGTTCAAAACGACCTGGTTAACGTAATGCGTTCGCACACCTGGAACAACAGCCTTCACTCTTATATGACATTATATTACACTAAGTATTGAACAGGTATAACAACAGAGAAACCAGGTGTGATTGGAGTCTTTCCCAGGACTGTAGTGATTATCTCTTTTTGGTTTTGGAGGTGCCCTATGATGGACATTTATTTTTAATAAGAATAACAGTACATTTTATTTATGAGCGCCTTTCACAACCCTCAAGGTCACTTTACAGAAGTTATCCAGACATAAATATTTTAGAATAGATCAATTAAATTAAGAAGAGTTTATAATCCTTTTTAAGAATACATTCTATTACAAAGAAAAGACATCTTTTTTTAAAAGCAGATCGGGTGTTCAGGGAGGGCGTTCCAGATTGGGGACCTTAAGCATAGTTAGTTTAAATGCACTTTCCATGGATACGCACCATTTTGCCCTTAAAATGCATCAGAATGAACAGTTTCGGCCCCTAAGGGGGATTTAGAGTGAATTAAATGGTGAGTTGAAAGTCACTAATAATGCATGAATCCTTCATGGTCAGCCAGGCCACCTAATTAAAAAACATACAGTGATAAAAGTGCTCTTACCTGGCGGCGCTGGAGCTGCTGCTGTGGCTCGGTTCCTCAGTCTGACTGGTGTGTTACAAGTTGCTCAGCTTTTCACTGCCTCACCTGCACTCCTCCCCATCACACGCGTCAACACGCATAGCTTCCACCTGATGAATATGCATGCGATCCAGTCAGGAAGTTTGACAGAAGGCCCTGCGAGGAACCTGTCCCTCACACAGACACTTCATCCGTGTCAGGAACCGGCCGAACAGTTAGTCATAGCAATAAGTGAGTTATGGCAGCTATGTGTTCCTTTGTTTTAACTGTATCGTTCATTTCACACTGGCTTCTTTAAAATCGATATTCTCATATAAACAGATGGTTAAAAAAGGTGCTAAAGGGATCCAAAGAGGGGTATTCAGAAGTATTCAGAGTGTCTTAAACCCCATCACTCCCTTCTCAGAAAGAGAGACAGCAAACACATGGACTCCAACTATTTCCTTTAAAGAACAGATGATGTTTAGACGGTGGTGGAATATCATGACGAATGGACCAATATAAATGCTCCTAATATGCGAACCATTAACTATTAAGTTACATTGATGACATGAAAACGCAAAAAAAATATGTTTACTTTTTGTATAGGGTAGAACTTGTACAACTTATACACATGTATACAGTACTGTGGAAAAGTCCTAGGCACCTGAGAAAATTCAGCTTAAAAGCTTTTTCCTGCTGGGCAGTGGGGTTCAGTTAGTGTTAAAATTCTTACATTACAACTAATACAAACAACATTAACACAGTAAACAACATTAATACAGTAAACTACATTAATGCAGTAAATGGTGGTTTTCTGTGGTAAAGTGTTCTCTGAACCATTTCCAGACCTCTTTCCTCATGGAAGCCCAGTTTTACCTGCAGCTCCATCAGATCCCTGGTTTGGCTCTTTTTACTACAGTAGATAAGCAGAAGTTACTGTAGGTAAATAACGAATTATTCACAGCATTTTCTTATTCATCTTCATTTGCACTCCCATAATAAAAGGCACTTTGAATAGAGCGGTACCTCTCTTGTCACTGGGGCGGCGTCCCCCAAGGTTGCATCCTCGGTACCTTTCAGCCCCAGTACACATGTCCATCCTGTTCGACTGTAGTAATGTTATGTATAAGTTTAATATTGTATTGTCTCCACACACTATGTCCTGACTCCAGGCTGTCTAGTTTGGCAGTAAAAAGGTAATATGTACCCCCTTCCCCTATTAAGAAGGGGCCCAGTTGTGCTCAAACTAGACCCACACAGCAACTTCATGTCTGACAGTATGGACCTAGAACTTGTTGGAAACCATCTCAAAAGGTGAAAGAAATAAATACACGGAGGAATGAATGAACAAATAGTCCTAAAATGACTTGGTGTGTCCTTCCACAGTCCAATCTTTCAGTTTAGCAAGGCATTTCTCACACCTACCCCCATAACTATGCAAATATACCAGCAAGGCATCTACCCACATAGCTAGCTGTGATACTGCACAGATATGAACTTTAGGCCATTCCTGCAGCCGGAAAGTACTGAACGACATTTGCTTGCTTTCCCATGTAGGTCGAATACAGCTGTATTCTCATGAGCTTTCTGGGATTCCTCAGCTGCCTTAGCAGCAGTGCTGATGGGGGGTGGGGGGCATCGGGGGAAGTGCCCCCATGGGTGGGTTTCTTTACTTTGGGTCATCCATGACAGAGGACACGTCTGGATGGGTCCATCAGCTGTGTGCCTGCAGCTGGCCCATGCGCCCTGGTGCAGGCGACACACCTATGCCAGCAGGGCCAGGCCTGTCCTGCAGCATTCCACCAAACTTCCCTATGTTCTAGATTCCAAAAAAGGGCAGAAGAGTTTCTGCGCGTCGGCAGGCATTGCAGAATTGTTTGCAGCCCCGCCCTCAGCTTTTAATAACAGCTTTAGTATTTGGCTGCATTGTCTGGTTGTGGTTTGGCCCGCTGCACCAGAGAGAATGATCAGGAAAGCACGCTTTAAGCTGCTCTGGTAAAATAACAATACATTTAACCATAACTGGGCCTTTTGTGTGTGATAGGAGGCATTACAATATTATAATTTTTTTAGGTGTTTCTTGATACGGTTCTTCAGTTTTTAGGACTGAGTTTCACACAGAAAAGAAATTTAAGTAAACATGAATGTAAATGGTTATATTGAACTGAAGTTAGTTGTTAGTAAAATTAGCCATTTTAGAAAAAAATCGGTGAATGGAATTTGACCCCTAGGCCCCAAATTTTTTTCTTTCAGTGTAGTTATGTCCACATCTTAGCATAATCCTCCAATCACTCAAAAGAACCAACACTGGGAGGGTGAAGGGTTGTCACATATTCCAGCTGCTACTAATGTTCAACATGCTTGGAGGAGAGCAATAACTCCTAATATATCAGCTAACAGACACCCATACTGGTGCCCATAGTAATGTTGGAGAGGAAGCGCCATCCTGTCCACCCAGAGAGAGTCTAGGACTCCCAGCCATCAATGGCTGTGGCATCACAAACAATCAATTTCTCTATTATATATGTATATAGAGTTTACATATTTTTTTTTTTAGAACCGAACTAATAATTGTTAGCGCAAACCCCCCGCGTATTCGCGCAAATTGCAAATATCCTCTGCATTTGTTTTTTGCTTTTTTCATGACAATGTATACCTTTTCATGCATTTTAGTGCTAAATTACTTGGAAAAATACAATTTACATAAATTCAGCTAAATTTCCATATAAAATCTAACTGTATACATTTTTGGTACTGTCGACAGAACACAAAGAAAGCTTGTCTTGGGATGGAGAAATACCGCTGTACTCAGAACCAGGAGGTTTGGAAGTAGCCAATCCAAGAACGTTATTTATTTCTCCTTGCTGCTGATTGGCTGTTGCCCTGTGATGCATCTCTGGCAGCTGCAGTACAGCATTCCCACATCAGAACAGTTTCTCCACCATATCAACAGATCCCTGGACCTTTGTGAATTCCCCTTCTGCTTCAAACGCTCCACCATCATCCCGGTCCCCAAGAAACCCACCATCACAGGACTGAATGATTACAGACCTGTCACCTTGACGTCTGTGGTCATGAAATCCTTTGAACGCCTGGTTTTAGTCCATTTGAAGAATATTACAGGACACCAGATGGACCCCCTGCAGTTTGCGTACCGGGCAAAGGATCCTGTTTGTGGACTTTCTGTTTGTTTAGCTTTTAATATCATTGTGCCTGAACTCCTCTCCTCCAAACTCTCCCTGCTCAATGTGTCACCTGCCACCTCTCCATGGATCACCAGCTTCCTGACAGATAGGAAGCAACAAGTAAGGCTGGGGGAGGTCACTTACAAAACACTGTCCCTTAGTATCAGTGTCCTCTCACCACCATTGTTCTCTCTCTACACCATGTCTGTTAAACTTCTGAAGTTTGCAGACAAAACCACAATCATTGGACTCATCAGGGATGGACTGTATACCGGCAGGAAGTCGAGCGACTGGTACTCTGGTGCAGTCGGCACAACCTGGAGCTGAACACGCTCAAGACTGTAGAGATGACAGTGGACTTCAGGAGACATCCCTCAACACTTTTCCCCCAATGTCTACGGTGGAGACCACCATCTCCCAGGACCTGAAGTGGGAGACCAACATCTCCTCCATCCTCAAAAAAGACCCAGCAGAGGATGTACTTCAGGAGACAACTGGGGAAATTCAGTCTTCCACAGGAGCTGCTGATCCAGATCTACACTGCAGTCATTGAGTCAGTCCTGTGCTCCTCCATCACAGTCTGGTATGGACACTTTAGTGGACTGTACGGGCAGCAGAAAAGATCTTTGGTGCCCCCCTGCCCTCCATCCAGGACCTGAACCTCTCAAGAACCAGAAAACGGGCAGGAAAAATGACCACAGACCCCTCACAGACTTGACCTGCTGCCCTCTGGGCCTGCAGGATAGGACCACCTGACACAGGAACAGTTTCTTTCCCCTCGCCATCTCCCTCCTAAATAGTTTAACTGTCACACTGCTTCACACACTACAACACTGGAACTGCACTTCATGTACACAATCCTCTGTATTTCCGGTAGATAAGATTAAGATTGTTATATATTGTACTGCTAATCTATACACTGTGTATGTGTGTGTATGTATATGTATATACATGTGGGTGCATATATATATATATATATATATATATATATATACACTGCTCACAAAAATTAAAGGAACACTTTTTTTATTGGGCCTG
>JBBJLR010081321.1:0-10655 GCA_037577145.1 Brachypetersius gabonensis | reverse complement strand
ACATCAAATAATCAAATATATCACTATTTATGTGCAAGTTAAATCAGGTCTTTGGCTGTGGAGGCTTTTATGCACTTTTAACAGAAAAAAAATTACAAATGTTACAAAGAAGATTTACAAGCAGCCAGTGTTACGATGTCTTGGATAGTTCTTTCTTGCTTTCTAGGTGTCAGCCACATTTACCTTCAGTTCCTCATCACTTGTTTAGATAAATATGCATCCTGAGAGGTTTGAAGGCTCAAGTAGTTTATTATGCTCTGGAATTGTCTTGCATTGAGGCTTAATGAGTCAAATTAGCTCTGAGAGAATACAGAAGGATTCCTTACTTAGTCTTCATCAAATACTTGGCGATCATGCTTTTAAAAAAGTGCACAAATGTGTCTTATGTAAGTTTGTTCCATGCCGATTGAACTTATTTTTACTTACCATCATGTCACACTTTTCTTGCTAATTAGATAAATTTCCCACTTCCCACACTGGCCAGTAGGTGAGAATCCAAGTGAATGACTGTAAGAAAAAGCTGGACCAATTTGTCTTTCTGTAGCTCCCAATCAAAATCACAAGGCAAGTGAATAGT
This sequence comes from Brachypetersius gabonensis, assembly GCA_037577145.1. Classification (NCBI taxonomy): domain Eukaryota; kingdom Metazoa; phylum Chordata; class Actinopteri; order Characiformes; family Alestidae; genus Brachypetersius; species Brachypetersius gabonensis. Next base: position 10,078 of record JBBJLR010081321.1, on the reverse strand, counting down.
ACATGCAGAGAACAGACCAGATCTGCTTCAACATTAGATCTTTTACAGCTAACAGTAGCATTACATTACACTCAGTTGTGACACAGTAATTTCACAGTAATTTGGCCACTGCTATGCCCGACTGCAAAGCTATTTTAAAAGGATTTTCTTGTTCTACATGTGCCATGACACATGGTGCGCTTCCCTAATGAGAAAAATGGACATTACAGATAATGGACAAGAGGAGGACAAAATAAATTAAACAGCACATTAATAAAAGACTTAATTGAGATCACATACATGAGTGATGCCAGAATGGCACTACTGATATATATAAAACCACAATACTATCCATTCCAAGCCTCTTGAAGGCTCTGCTTTAAGGTCTTGATAATCCAGTAGGTGTTTCTATTATTCTGTCCACTTTAAGGTGAAAACAAAGTCAAATTGGTTCACAGTGGTCATGATAAAGACATTGGAAGGCTTTGCCTTTACAACCTAATATCATGTTATTAAATGAAAGGGGTTTAAATACAAATACAGTGGTACCTTGACTTACGAATGTCCCAACTTACGAGTTTTTCGAGATACGAGCCGTCTCTCAGCCGATTTTGTGTTTTGAGTTGAGAGCTAAAATTTGGATTACGAGTTTTTGTTCTTGCAGTTATTTTGCAAAAGTTTGTTTATCAATGTGTCCAAAGAAATTAGCAGAAGTAGCAGATGATGTGCACTGAATTAAAGAAATAGATTCAAAAATCATGACCAGGGTGTCCGCGGAGTAGACTTGGTGAATCAAAATATTTTCTAAACAGCGAACATCTATCCATGAAAAAATGGAGGAGCTGCTGATGGTGTGGTTGAGGAGAAGCAAGCGCAGGAGATCAGTAACGGAGGTGATAATCTGCAAGAAGACTTGAGTTGTTTATGCCGATTTGCTGCATCGGGCGAGCCGTTTAAAGCCAGTCGGGGTTGGAGAATTTCAAAAAGAGGACCAGCAAATGCTGTACATTATACTTAATAAAAAAGTTTATTGCACTACAATATTCATTATTTATAAGCACATTTTTCTTATTTACAAACAAAAAATGCGGTGTTCTCTGGTCCGAAATGGATTAATGGCATTTAAATTCATTTCAAAGGGGAAAACTGATTTAACATACGAGTAATTAGAGTTACGATCTCCGTCACGGAACAAATTAAACTCGTAAGTTAACGTACCGCTGTACACGGCCTCATGCCTAACACACTGTTTCTGAGATAACGGTTTTGGCCAAACGTGTTTGTTTCAATTCCACTCATGCCAATTTATATCCCATTGGAAATATGTTTCAGTTTAATCACTATTTTACCATCATTTCAATTAAACATAATACATATAAGACATGTGTACGTTCAGCAGGACCAGTGATATTTGTGACTTTGCGACCCCTGCTTCCATTCACCACCGCTATAAGGAAATCTGTGTCCTTAAGTTTTGCTACAGTGAACCATTTCATATGAAATTACCCTAAATGGTTTGCATCATAATGTGAATCATGCAGAACTTTTAAAAGGGGTTTCATGGAACAACCGCATTCCATCACTTTCAAATTGCAAAGCACTGGAGCCAGCTTGCTTTTAGTATCTTATTCCAGTAACTACCTGACTCTCCTTTATTTGACTAGTACAAATTATATAATCCAGTGCCTTAACCATCAAAAAGCACCAAAAATGCTCAATTACAGCCCACAACATCCATAACAAATTGATAATGCTAACTGGTGGGCCCTAATATTAGCCTCCTCATCCCTTATTTACAGAGCGCCTCAAGGGGATACCTGCTGCTCCAAGATCAGTTCCTATGTCCTCATAGTCACATTGATTAGTATACATAAGGTAGAAGCTGATCCCAGATCAGCATGTTGGTTTGTGGAAGGTAGATAAATATAGCCCTCTGTGTTTCTGGGCTCGCTGCCCATGCAGCTCACCTGTTCCCTCTCCTGGGTAGAAGCCGTCTGTTGCTGTGCTAGGAGTGATGCCAGCATTGTACCGTTTCACCGTCTAACAAACGACCTGTTTGAGATCCATGATTTTATTCTCATTCATTAATGCAGCTTTCTCTCCATCGTCGGCGCCAGGAGGGTTCTTAGAGCAACTGTTATTGGTTTCCTAAAGAAAGCTGTATCTGTTTGTGGCTGATTACCATACTTTCCCATGTACTTACAAAAGAACATTAGAATATTCCTTTACAGAACCATCTACTGTATGGTGGTTCTTCTATGGCATTTCCAGTCTTTTGATTTTGTCTGTCAGTGTCCCTCTATTTGACTCGATTCCACTCCTCGTTCCGATTACTAGGCTTTTTCTGTCACTTTCTCTCTCCCCACACCTTAGTCCAGTCCCTCATCTGTCATCTTTTGTGCAAATTCCTCAGACGTGTGCAAGTTTATCAGACATCTCTATCGCTGACATCTCTATTTGTGCACTTTACTCTCACTCTGCAGTTATAATGGCCCCTCAGTTTTTCGAACCTTACTCTTAAACACTTAACGTCATGTAGCCTGCTCCTGGTGTTAATTCTGTCAAGGTTTTTCTTCTTTGAGCGCTTCCAAGGAGGTTCCACCACACCGAAAAGACCACTTTGAACCACTTACCTCCACAGTTTGAGGACAGCTGAAGCTCTGAAGCCCATTTTAATTATACGGCTTGGGCTGCAAATGCTGTAGCTTTCTTCAACATTCGATTAACATCTGGTATTTGACTTATGTCTGGCATCTTTCCCTTTTTGCAGCATCCATAATTCAAAGCATCTTCCTTTTTATGGTGCAGTGAAACAACAGAAGACATATCGCCCTCTACAGTTCCTTAGGTGTACTGCAATATGTCAGAACAGTCATGAGCATAATTAAATGTATATAAAAGACAGTTATGGCCCTAAAATCAGATTAGTAGAAGACTGCCTCACATCAATTCAGTTCTTTATTGGCATTCCTAATGTGCTGTGAGTGGAATAATCTTTCAGTGTGTGCACTTTAGTGTGCGATTTTAGTGCGTAGTGCGCTCACACTGAAAGCTAAGCTAAAATTCAGTGCACTGAAAGAACGGGCACCATTCTGACCACGGGGCGGGACTTTTAACATGTTTTCGATTTGGATAATGGCAGCAAACAGAGAAATACAAGCCCAAGCACAGGCAGCTGGTTGGTATGAAATAACATTAATAAAATTATTTTACTGATGTAAACTGCGTTAAAACCGGCAGATATTTTGGCGGCAGGAGAATCGCGAGCAAATGTTAGTCAGTCACTTCCGCTAAGTGCAAAACCCTTTGACAGTTGTTCACCTGTTAGATTAACTAAGAAGCCAGTTTTGTTTAAACTACATGACTGAGAATTTCTAACTAGAACTTGGATGATTTCCTATCAAACAGCTCAGTGACTAAAACGATCTGTTATTGCTCGTAGCCTAGTGGTTTGGGCGCTCACCATGTGATCAGGAAGTCATGGGTTCAATTCCCAAGACTCCTAAACACCTCTGAGGTTCCATTGAGCAAGGTACCGTCTCCACACACTGCTCCCCAGGTGCTGTGTTCCTGGCTGCCTGCAGCTTCAATGAATATGTCACTTGAATGTCCTACATGCTTCTGATGCCTCGATTTTAGTTAAACCTGCAATAAATTGCATTAAACCTCATCAGACCCTTAAATAGCTCCTTGCTCTTTGTAAGTTATGGAACTATAAACCACACTATGCGTCCAGTCTGAAATGGCTGAATATGCACAAATCCACATTTCTTATGCATATTATGCATAGTTTGGATGCAGAAGCTAGAATTATAATGTCAGTGTAGGGAATGTGGAGACATTCAAGATTCAGACTCTTTGAAGGACAAGGGGTTTTGTAGTAAAAAGCCATAAGCTTGATGCTAATAAAACTGGACTTCGTATGCAAACACTATATGGACAAAAGTATTGAGACGCCTGACCATTGCACCAACAGGGACTTAAATGATATTGCATTCAAATTCATGGATTCGGTCCCTCCATTGCAGCTTCCACTCTTCCTGGAAGGCTTTCCACAAGATTTTGGAGTTTCCCATTCATTCTGTAGAGCACTTATGATGTCAGACACTGATGTTGGATGAGAAGACCTGACTCGTAATCTTAATTCCAGTTCATCTCAAAGGTGCTAGATGGGGTTGAGGTCAGGGTTCTGTGTCAGTCTTGGGTTCTTCCACACTGAACTCATTCAGCCATGTCTTTATGGAGCACTGGTGCACAGTCATGGAACAGAAAAGGTTCATCCCCAAACTGTGTCCACAAAGTTGGAATCATAGTGTTGTCCAAAATGTCTTGGTCTGCTCAACCATTAAGAATGCCCTTCACTGGAAGCAAGGGTTCTAGCCCCGCCCTTTCATCTATATAGTAAGTCTTACGTTTTGAAGATCAGTGCAGATTTTAAAGACCATGCTTACATTTGCCTAGAAACCCAACTCTCAACTGTCCTGTATATGATGTCTACCTTATGTCTGGTGCTATTTCTCCCAAGGAATTTGAAGAGAATCACCAATGAGTCTCCAGAGCTGTTAAAGGGCAACCTTTGAGCAGTAAAATTTCCCTTTGGGTCATTAGCTTTGAGTAATTGTTAGACCATTAAATGTCATTATGCATGCTGTGAAAGGATTTCCACAGCTCGGCTGCAGTTTAGCAGTGAAACCATCTTTCTGCACCCCCCTCTACTAAAACTATCATACATGATATCACATTAAATTCCAGCAAAAGCACCAGTTATGGGGGTTATGGGTCAATCTTGAGACCTGGGGGCATTGTGTTGCATCCCTTGCTGTTGTATCACAGGTGGCCACCTGGGGGAGGTGTTGTCTCTCTATTTATCCCTCTTTTCTTTCGTCTGTCCTCCTACTTATCCAACTCACCTGGTTTCCAGCTGCTGTCACTTTCAGTCTTGGCCTGTGGAAGAGAAATAATCCCTCTGATTCCTCACTCCTTGTTCAGTTGTAAGTCTATAAATCCTTAGTGTTTGCTTCTCTAGAAATTCTGTTTGCATGTGACTCTCTTAATATGTATTAAAATACACTAAATATTATTTGTCAACAAATGATTTTACAGTATGTTCACCATCTTCTAGTGCTTCTATTAGACAGAAAAGGTCATCACTATAAAAAGCCACCTAATATAATTCTAATTATAAGGTGGATCACCAGATATTTAACAAGCTATTAAGTAATGAACCAATTAATTGGTTATTAGGACTCAGACCTGCACTGTTACAGATTCTTTCATCTAATAAAAGACATATTTTAATTTATAGCTGTTCCCTCACATTTCTGATGCTTAACAAGAATAAAAATCTTCAGTTTTGGAAACGAATGGTAAAGTGGTAAAACCTGTGGAGTGCAAAAACTTTTGACTGGAAGTGTTTAAGAAAGTCACTTTTCGGTTAAATCTCCCACAGCACAACAAAGGGAGGCAGTGTGAGTGAAGACACGCCGTGGGCTTGAAAGAGATTCCAATAACGGCTTCACACACTCTGTGTGGTGTGAGTGAGTCAGTGCTACAGCTCACATGCCTTGGCCATTCATACACACACAGTTAAGAGCTGTGAAAAGGTGTTCATCCCAGAATGCTTCTAAAGTAATAGTACAGAGTTCACTTCCTAAACAAATAGTTTCATCAGTTTCCTAATTTAAAAAAAGCATTACATTGTGGCACAACTGTAGAACGGACTCCAGATCAGAAGGTTGCATGTTCAAAACAGGTCTCTGGTATGTAGAGAAAGATTTGGGGCAGAGGTCTGATGGTTAGGAAACTGCCCGTGTTCAGAAGGTTTGAATCCCAGTGCTGCTAGTGGCACCACTGAGGTGCCCTGAAGAACGGCACCAGTGAACCATATTCTCAGAAGAACACATGTCCTGTCCCAACTGTTTATAGTATCACAGTGCCCAGACACAGCATGTAAAGACCTTTAGCTGTGTCCCTGGTGCCCTCCCTCCACTCCAGTTTAGGGTGGGCAGTGGCCCATTTGAAGCCCCTTTAATGTGACATTAATGATTCTCTGTAGCCTCCTACACCACACACATTTGGAAAATCTGGTTAGCAGGCAGCAGGCCTTTTCCGTTTCAGCGAGACTTCAAACCAGCGGTGCTTCTGCCTCCAGTGCCTCTTCAGCACGCTGTCAGAGGCCCAATTCAGCATGACATGAAAACTTCAATGCAAGAATGTGTCATCCTTCTCAGTATTTCTTGTTTTGGTCGGTCTGAAGATCCCTTGCTTTGATATCTTCCGAGCGGCAGCCGGCCGTAGGAAGATGTGAGGCGCGTCTCTTTTTCCGTAGGAAGATGGATTATGGATTATGGTAAAAAAAAATATCTACGGCCTCAGCATCCAACGTCAACAGGCATATTCCACATTTCAGATTCTTCCGTGTTTGCGGAAACGTTTCGTTGAGTGAACGAGGGGAAAAAAAAACGCTGTTCCATTTATCAGACAGGCATTTTTATGGGAGTTCAAAAGTGGGTTTCTTGTGTTTGTGGTTAGGGCGCTGGCTTTGGTAACTACGTTCCCTCCTCTCTGACTGTCTCGCTCGCGCTCAGACATTACTGCATGTGCAGAATTAATGGAGCTTCTGAATGTGTATTTACATTATCAGAGTCTGCTCAGTTTCACCGCTTTTAGCTTTAAAACAACCTCAGCCCAGCTAACTGCACCAAAACCCCCTTGAGATAGTCAGCAGGTAGGGTGGGGTATGGACGTTTGGAGAGACAAACGGACAGACAGACAGATAAATAGAGAGATTAACAGACAGCCTTGACCTCCTGTCTGCATCAAAATGTCCCCTAGATGTTTAAGGCGAGGGGGAGGGTGGCTGCTAGAGAAGGTCTGGTAGACCAGAGTCCCAGTTATATTCAAAGTCTGTACTCCCATCTAGTGGTCCTTCACAATACTACAGCATTGTATCGCTCACAATAGTGAAAGAAAATTTTCAGTTTCTTAGATCTTGTGAAACATAGCAGCTTAATGAAAAAAACTCACAGTGAAGCGAAGTCATCCATCAGTTTTAATGATGAGTGTGTAGGCTGTGTGTGTGTGTGTCAGACCAAGGTGTTTTTATTCCGTCATACCCAACGTCTTCTCAAATGCAAGAAGCTGTTACGAGCGAGTTTATTATCCTCTTCACCCTACCTCCCATCCACACACACACACACACACACACACACACACACACACACACACACACACACACACACACAGATACACAAAGTTGACAATGAAACAAAATTGATACCTAAACATTTACACCAAAGTTGTTTAGCGCTTTATTAAATGATATTTGACTGGAAGACTTGAAAACTTTACACATTTTAAAGTGACCAGGATGTATTCAGGATGTAATAAAGCTAAGCCCTTCTTTATGTGGGCAAAGAAATATAAACAATTACAATCTAAAAGAAAACTAACCTTGGCTGGCGGCACTAGCAGCGAGCAAAGTCGGTGTATTGCAGTTTTGTCAGACAAGATTTTCTTGTGTCTTCTGAACAAATGAAAGGGCAGATTTAAATGCAAATACAGATTATAGCCCACACATTTGAGTGTCTCTGTCTTTGTATTTTTTGTACTGATTGTAGCCAACCCTTTGAACAACATGCATGACCAAAGTCTTTGTATGTGCAGTACTGTGCAAAAGTCTTAGGCACAAAAATAAAACAAATAAAACAATAAAAAAAAGAATCAATATAATAGCATTATACAGTAAATAGTGATTGTATGTTCAGTATATCAATGTGTTCCTTGTGGAAGTCCAGTATTACTGCAGTGTCCATCAGAAACCTGGTTTGACGTCCTACAGTAAATTACATCAGGAGCGGCTGATTCAAAATACCTGCGCCCGAAATTTGGACCCGAACCTGTGTTCTCCTCACCAGCTCATACAATATCTAGTATTTTTTTTTACAATCAAAACAAATCTAGATATGTTTTACTGCTTTCTTGTTTGTTTGCATTTTTTCTAATGTTAATTGTGCTCACAGAAAGACACTTTATCACACGCTGAAAATAAAATGTAACTATTTGCATAGGCGTCTGGGATTTAGGCGTCTTACATTATTCCAGCCGATGCCTGGTGACTTTAGTGCTTTAGTGTTTTTGTGCTTATAATGGTTCTTGTGATGCAAGAGCAACAGTTTAAGCCTTAGTGAGTATTTTTTTACATGCTGTGAGTTTCAGTATTTAGTCATTCAGATCCAGTAGCTAACGTGCCCTACTGCTGTATAGCTGAGCTGCTGCTTCACAATATAATCCCTTACGGTTGTCTAGGGCAGTTCTAGCTGCTCAGAATTTTGAAAAAACTGACTCATTAGAAAGTTGGCTCTTTTTTGATGACACCAGATTGAAAGGCAAAGAGCCAGCTGTGGAGATTGCATGGCTGTTATCTCTCATTTTCTTTGCCAGTTAGCTAACAGGGAAACTGGACTTTAGGGAGTTTTAGAGATGTTCCTAAAGATGTCCCTTACTGCATACCATAGCCACCTATTAACAAAACTATATTTTATCAAATGCTAACAGTGTTTGTATCGTAACCCTACTTGCACTAACACCAAATAGCACAGTAACCATAGCCAATTTTGATTAAGTGGCCCTGGTCTGACTTCTACCAGAAAATAAAAGCTTTCAAAAAAGTCCTGATGCTTTGGAGTTTAAGTTGTCAAGGCTGCGCCAAGATCAGTCACTAAATGGTCACATAGTCCCTCTCAGAAAGAGACATCAGTTTGATTGTATATTGTATTACTGATCACTGAGTCTCACATTATTTGGATCAAATTAAACATGTACAGTTAAAGAAATAAGATGCATTGAATGTGTCTGACTCTAACCTCAGAAGCTGAACTTGCTCATCATGGTGTTTCTGCTGCAGGTTGGTTAGCTCATATGCATGATGTGCCAAGAGAGAGCTCAGTTTTTTCCAATGGCTGGAGGAGCGCTTCAGCGCCTGTTTCAAAATGTCCTGGTGCGTTAGCGAGTCTCTTGTACGCGACAGGCCAGTTAAGGCAGATGGAGCATTTAAATATGAAATACATTCACCTGTACTGTAACGGCAGTGCTAGACTAACTTACTGATATAACATAATCTCAGGTGAGAAACCAAAAGGTAATGGATTCCTCAAAATGTGTAGTTTACAGTCATTAGTCTTGGCTTTACCATATAATTAATTCCACAGATATGTATTTCAGAATTTCAGAATATGATCTATACAGTGGAAGACACGCATGAAAGAGAATGAGCTAATATCAAACATTTGAAATGGTCTGATATATACATTTATTCTCTTTTATCACAGATTTGGACTAAAACGACGGTTGTCTAAAATGACTGGCCCAGCTTTTGTCGCTTTTTCTAGCTCACAGGAAGTCATACTGCATCCTAAACCACATCTTCAAGCCTGCACCACATTAATGAAGAGCTGGATGCAGTTTGAGGTTTTTGTTGATGCATTTAAGCAAAAGATTTGCGTTGTTATTGACTTTTAATTGACTATTAATGATTTTACTAAAGCATCTACAGCTTATATCTTGGTGCCAGATCACTCTCCGAGGTCTTGTAGAGTTCATGTCTTGATGGGCCTGAGCTGTTCTAGTGGCACAATGAGGTTCGACAGGATATTGGGTTCATCAGCCTATGTGTTATGAGGTGCTTAAGCGTGTGAGAGTATAGAGTTTGCAGAGGGGAGTGTGTAAACACTCAGACGGTGGAAGGATATGGAGGCACTTTATGGATCTGAGTTCTCTTCACCAGAAAATCACGGCCCATGGTCTGCTTCAGATTGTGAGTGGCCATGTAGTGCTGAACCAGAGGAGAATTCCCCCACACATTAAACACGCAGTGCTTCAGCTCCACACACTCGTCCACTGCGTGAGACTGAGAGGAGAAAAGGAAAAAGAGAGAAAGAAGGGGAGGGAAAAAACAGATTAAGAGAAAAAAAAGAAAATGGCAGCGAGGAGAAAACATGCAAACATGCTTTATTTTTTGTTATTATAAAAATGTGTGTGTGTGTGTGTGTGTGTGTGTGTGTGTGTGTGTGTGTGTGTGTGTGTGTGTGTGTGTGTGTGT
>JBBJLR010081310.1:0-10656 GCA_037577145.1 Brachypetersius gabonensis | reverse complement strand
CACACACACACACACACACACACACACACACACACACACAGACACACACACACACACACACACACACACACACACACTAGAATGAAATGGAAGACACAATTAATCTACATCCTTAAACATATAAAGAAGTAAAGACCCAATGTGTCAATCTCTGATCCTACAGCAAATCTTTTTACTGTCAGTTTTAGGAAGCCAAATCAGTTCATCATGAGGCTTCAAACTGAGTTATCATTTGATTCCTTTCATTTATTTTGGCCTCTGAATTATAACCCAATGGCAAATGCTGAATCAGGTACTAGAAGACAGAGTGAATGAAATCAGTCCAATTCTGTAATGCCTCTAGGCTGAAATAGGTCCCACTCACGCTGTGTAATGAAAAAAATCATCACACACTTGCCTCAGTGTGTGGAGTATATTTGACTTTCTTATGTGGTTTGATATCAACCCATACTTCAGTTAATAGAAAGAAGTTACTTGTTTTTTGTATCAATTTTTTGTTTTTTAAATAATGTTCAAACAAATTATATTTCATTTCAGCATTAAAAACTCTGTAATAATCTGAGCCATATTTCTGCACTTCCTCTTTCTTTCTTTAGATACCTGCAGTGACCTTAACTCCGAGCTGCAGCGGGTGCTGACTGGCCTGGAGAGTGTTGTGTGCGGCCGGAAATTGAGTGCCTGCAGTCTGTCTGTGGCCGAGGTGGACAGACATATTGAGCAGCTGACCACAGCCAGCCAGCACTGTGACCTGGCCATTAAGGTAAATCGACTATAAACACAACTCTCTAGGGGACAGTATAGATAGATATAGATGCACTTTGTATGTTGAATCAGTGTTTGTTAAATGCTGTATGTTACATAATTAAAGATACAATGTAAGGGGAAAGGTACAATGTAAATTTACATTGTAAGTTAAATGTATTTATTCATTGAAATACAAAAATGATCATGTTCAGATAAGATCATTCTTAAAACTGTAAACAAACACTGTAAAGTTTCTTCTCTTTAGACCGAGTGTCGTTATAAGCATTATTGTATGAATTACTTTTAATGGTGTGTGTGTATTTTGTTGTAATTTTGGTGTGAAAATATTCATTCTTATAGTAAAATATTACAACAAAACTACAGTATTTACAGTTTTTGACATTTCGATTTGTTTTTCTGCATTTGCCTGACATTTATCCTGTAATGGACTTTAGGCCTGTCCAGATTCGTCCTCTGTATTTTGCCCTATGATCACTGGGTTAAGCTCCAACACCCCTGTGACTCTGTTTAGGATAAGCAGCTCAGATAATGAATGGATGGATGGTTGACATTTCTCTTTTGACTGCAGTAGTCCTTGTTAACGGTTGTCACTTTTACAAGGGCTGTGTAATGATGGCTTCATTTACTGTAGGTATGCGAGTCACCCTTAACTCTTGTTACACACGGTAAGAAGGTTTTCCAAAAGGTTTTACAGGCACCAATTATGCTTAGCCCTGAATAGTGTGAGATGTCCAGTGACAAAACACCGTTAACACTCATGTTGAAACATCCCTGAAAGTAGAACCCAGTTTCTCTCAAATTCAGGACCTGAATCCTCAGTGCTAGTGGTGGGAAATGCTGCAGCACAATATCATGGTAATTGAAGGCATTTTAATTATATCGCTATATTTTGACGGAAACTGACACTGACATTTGCAAAATCCTATGAAAACTGTAAATATAGATATATAATATAGATTTTTATTTAGTCACTCCATGCACTGCACTAAATGCAATGAAAATCAGGCTTTCTTTTTAATTAATATTTAGTTTAGTGTTTTTTAAGTACAAATTTCAATAATCAGAAAATAAAATTGGGATGTAATTTATTACTATAAAAATATTGCCTAATTGCTGCATCCTTCATTTATCTGGGCAGGCTTTCTACAAGATGTTTAAGTATGTCACGGGAATTTGTGTCCATTCAGTCAAAAGAGCATTGGCGAGCTCAGGCACTGATGTTGGATGAGAAGGACTGGCTCGCAATCAGTGTTTCAATTCATCCTTAAAGTCTTAAGTCGGTTTGAGGTCAGGGCTCTGTGCGGGCCACTGTATGTCATTATGAATCTCGCTCAGTAATCCTGAAACAAGAAAGGATCTTTCCCAAACGGTCACCACAATGTTGGGAACGTATAAATGTGTAACATTTCTTTGTGCACTATAAAAGTCATAGTATTACCGGTGGTGGTGGCCTAGTGGTAGGATACTTGCCTCTGGTGCAAGAGGTCATGGATTCGAATCCTACCTTCAGCACACCACCACTGGGTTCCTGAGCAAGACCCTTAACACCAAGTTGCTCCAGGGAGACTGTCCCCTGTAGTTAAAGAATGGAAGTCACTTTGGATAAAAGTGTCTGATAAATGCCGTAAATGTAGTATTATCCTTCACTTCAAGGTTCAATGTTCAAGGTTACTTTGTCATCAACAGCTGTGTACATGTGCATAGTGTGATGAGTATAGTGACAAGTGCAAGTAACAACAGAGACAATACAAACAATACAAGCACCAAAAATATACACAAGTGTAACAGTAATGTATGTGACAGTATAGTGTGGATGCTTTGTAAACCCTTCCAGAATGATGAGCATTGCACCATAAGTATGATTATTGCACAGGAGGCAGTAGCAATATCGAGCAAAGTGCCGGAGATGATAGAAACATACAATAAATAGGCAATTTAATAATATGTCTGTCTATTTAAAATACATTAAGTGTACAGTACAGCATTGTAACAGTAAAGTGGGAAATGGTTGCAAACCTTTCTGAATTAATAATGTTGCACCATACATATATTATTGATACAGTTAGCAGCATAGAACCACACTGTGTATGTTTAAATGTGAAGTGTAAATTGTAACTTGTCAATTTCAAAACCGCTGACACCTCTCTGGTCGCTATTCCTGCCATGGTATGATCCATGTTAGCCTTAACTTCAAAGTCAGCCTTCTGTCATATGAAGATAGATAAGAAGATAAGATAAGAAGGCTTTAAAGGGCCACTCCAACACCCTTCAATGTCAAGTTCAGCTCTGCTGTTGGAAAAGGGAATCATTTCAGTGGCCGTTTTCATGAAGATGTTGCCTGATTATTTCATCAGAAGGCATTTTCAGTGTTTCTTGCAAAGAGGAAAGCACTTGACTTTAAAATCTGAGCCCAATCAGATTTTTTTGAGGGGGGAAATACACTGAACACATAAATGTAACTGGAGGCAGTGGTGGCTCCTGTTAAATCTTTCAGGAGTTGCAGTTGTTCAATGGGTAAATTAACTTCTTGCTGACTAGACATTGTCACACTGCATTGTGCAAATTAGTTAGCAAACCTGACACTATCATATTGCGTTCGTTTTTTCTTATCACCTCACAGCTGGTTGCCCCAGGAGTTAGTTCACCAGGTTACATATGACGAAAGTATGTAAGCCCATCCAAGATATAAATTGCATTGCAGTGCCTGTGGTTTGGGCAAAAAATGTTTTAACATGAGACTCAGAGTAAATATATAAGTCAGCAGCAGTATTCTAAGGAACATGACTGACGTTGATTAGACTGTGATATTCAGACAAGCTGCAGGATAGACTGTCTAGAGCTGTCACAGCTAGTGTAACACTACAGTAGAATGTCATAAAAAATGTTCTCTCCCTTTCCCTCTTTGGTGGTGTGGCACCTGAAGTGCCCTAAGGAACAATTCTCCCTGACTAGAGGTGCTACTTACACAGTAGTGGAATCAAAACAGTAGACCATAGTTTAAAAATGGCCCAAGAATTTATCTTTGTTATAACGGATTATACAATATTCCAAAGTGGTAAGGCTCTTGTGAGGAGGCCGTGTCTAATAGTTGAGAACATTGGACAGGATGGTAAAGGTGGTGTGTGTTTGCTTATGTGTATGTTTTACAGACTGTAGAGGAGATTGAGGGGGCCCTGGGAAGGGATTTCTACCCAAGTCTGTGTGAGGAGCGTGTGCGCTGGGAGAAGGAGCTGGCGGGTCTCAGAGAGGAGAATGAGAGTCTGACCGCGATGCTCTGCAGCAAAGAGGAAGACCTAAACCGCACCAAAGCTACCATGAGTGCCATCCGCGAGGAGAGAGACCGCCTCCGCCGACGCGTAAGTTACCCTTCAACCCTCAGCATACACATGGCCATCTGGGAACGGGCTCACCGTACTACACATAGTCAGATGACCAGCAGAGATTAATGGACAATGGCAGAAGAGGACAAAACATCTAAAGCTTGTTAATGACATTTCATGGTTTACTCAAAGTATGTGACAGACATTCACACATATTTTGCATATTCAAAGTGACTCAGTGAAGAGTCCTGCGCTATATGGACTCCATGCGCTACAGAAACTTTGATTTCAAATCCATAGACTTGAATATGGAGTTACTCATCGCCTTGCAGCTATAACAGCTTCCACTGTTCTTGGAAGGCTTTTCACAAGATTTTGGAGTTTCTGTGGGAATTTGTACCCATTCATTCTGTAAAGCATTTTTGAGGTCAGGCACTGATGTTGGCCGAGAAGGCCTGGCTCACAATCTCCTTCTAGTTCATCCCAAAGGTGTTGGATGGGTTTGAGTTCAGGGCTGTGCGAAGTTCTTCCACATCAAACTTGTCCAGCCGTGTCTTTATGGAGCTTGCTTTGTGTACTGGTTCAGTCGTGTGTAAACTGTCCACAAAGTTGGAAGTATGGCATTGTCCAAAATGTGTTGGTCTGCTTGATTTTATACATGTGTGGCAAAGCGTATGATTGAAACACCTGAATTCAATAATGAAGAGTTGTGTCCCAATACTTTTTTCCATATAATGTACTAAAGTTTGGGTGTTTTTATAAGCAGTGAAGTCAGAGTAAAGGAAAACGAGATTTCTTCTTTTTTTTTAATCAGATCAGGCCTGTTGATTGTTTCCAAGAAATTCCAGAAATGAGTCCAATATGGATGAATGGTGTCATATGAATAGTTTTGGTACAGGCGTATCAAAGGGCTAAATCACCAGGGAAATGTATTTTAGTTGTCTGTGGCTTTGTGGTCTATAATAAACAATCAGCAAACAAGCTGCACACTTGTAGAATTTGAGTACAGGGAGAGGCCTACACACACGAACACACAGCAGCTGACCTGTGTTCGACAAACCCCGATCAAATCCCTGCCACAGGGCCCAGTCTGTAATTATGGTTATTCGGGCATGTATGGGCTCAAAGACTGTGGCCTGCAAGTTCAAATATAGCCCTTGTGCTAACTGCTCCCAATGACACAACTCCATGTGATTTTGACTTATGATAGATCTTTTTGGGAAGCTGAAAAAAGGGCACTTGTCCATAGCGGAAGAATTTGGTTCAGAGAAATATAATCTTTGAAACAAGCTCTGCTGTGTTCCTATAGCGTTTAAAAAAGGCCCGGAGCTTCTGGATCAATATGTCTTCCGATTTTGACGTGTCCAGTAATCAAATCTGGCTGCCTTCCTCTGGCTGGCTGGAGCTGTGCTGCTTAGCTGGCTAACGAGATTTGCGGTGAGATGCATTGAGCGAACGGAGATAAAGGCTTTCCATACAGACGCTCCAGCCGGTCCCCTGGTAAACCCCAGCTCTAGATGGACCACGCTAGACACAGCAGAAACGGCACCCTCCAATACGAGCAGACCCGTAATGAAATCTGTCCCGCTGCAGCCTAATTGGACAGATGAGTTGCTCTCCATTTGCTAATGGCCTCTATGCCTAGTGTGGATGTTGTGTCCTCTGAGAGCCATGATGGAAGCTGGAGTAAGGGTGGCCAGTATGGTGATTTGTTGTTTTGTAAAATATTATGCCATGATAGGCTTTACTGAGCACATTCCGCACTGCAGGCTTAATAAAAAATAAAAATAAACAATAATAATAAGAAGAAGACAAAGAAGAATAAATAAATAATTACCATACTAATATGGGGTGGTGGGTGTGGCCTAGTGGGTAGGATAATTGCCTGTGGATCAAGAGGTCATGGGTTCGAATCCTAACTTCAGCACCACCACTGGGTTCCTGAGCAAGATTCTTAATCCTGAGTTGCTCCAGGGATGCTGCCCCCTGTAGTTAGGGAATGGAAGTCGCTTTGGATAAAAGCGACTGATAAATGCCATAAATAAATGTAAATGTAAATATAATGATGTAATGCCTGCTGGAGACGAGACTCAAGTTCAGATTGAGAAGTTTAAGTGGAATGTCAGTGTGAAACATTAAAAATCAATAAATGATTGTAAAAATGCAAGCAGGGATAGCAAGGTATATTGGTACACTGTGAGAGGCAATGCTTCACAAAGTTCGAATCAATACTCAGTCCTTAAATAGTGTGAAACGATCCTGTGCCAAATCTGGGTGCAGCTATAGCTCCCCTAGTGGCGAGGAAGGTGAACAGCAGCACATGATGTCATGAATAAGAAATAAATAATAATAACTATATTAATAATAATAAATAAATAAACAAAGTTTGTATTATGCTGTTAAATTAATTAAGATTACTATATTACCCATTTTTATACCCATTTTCATTGGCTGCAGATTTATCGTAACAAATTACTAACATGCTCTCATGTTTCCTCTATTTGAACAAATTCTGTTGCCTGAAATTAGGGCATTACAAGGAAAACCCAAACGGCATAATAAGTAGCCCAGACGTGCTTTTAAAAGCAAGACTATGATTGTGTGGCGGTATTTCTCTCTCTCTCTCTCTCTCTCTCGCGCTCTCTCTCTTTCTCTCTCTCACACACACAAACACACAGACACACACACACCGGCATGAAAACTGTTCGTTTACCAGGTGCCCATGGGGAGATGAAGGTGGGGAAATCTGTTCTCTCCCCAGGCTTCACAGTAGACGTCTTATCTCAACACACCTGCATGCTCTCACACACACAGTTTTGTTTAATACCTTGTCAGGATAGAGGCAAAATGCATAGTGTGCACTGATCTGCCAACATTAAAACCACTGGCAGGTGAAGTGAATAGCACTTATCATCTTGTTACGATGGCTCCTGTAAAAAGGTGTGATATACTAGGCTGCATGTGAACAGTCGACCGGGTGAGAACATCTCCAGAACGTCTTGTATTGTGTTCCTGGTATGCAGCGGTTAGCTATTAGTGGTTCAGTCTAGGATGTTAGCAACAGGGTCAAAGGCACCCAGGGCCTATTAATGAGTGTGGGGTGTGAAGGCTAACCCATCTTGTACAGTCCCACTCAAGAGCTACTGTTGTCAAAATTGATGAATACAATATTAGATAGGTGGGTTTAATGTTATGGTTTTTGGGGTACATAAATAAATTTTGAAAATAATATTTTACTAAATATACTAACTAAAAGTGAAAAGAATATTTAATAACCAGTATTACTTGTAGTTTCCACCAGAAACCTGGTTTGACTCAAATCAGTCCTTCATTAAATTAAATCAGGAGCAGCTGATGAAATTTCACAAATCCAAACAATGGCTGGAGGAATGGAGGATAAATCTGGAACTGAACCTTTATTTATTTTCACCAGCTCTCAAAATATTAACTAAACAAATCTTTTACTGCTTTCTTGCTTCTTTGCTAGCAGAAGGTCACTTCATTACACACTGAGTAACACTGAGATGATACTGTACAAGTAATGGTTATATCAGTGATATATAAGTGAAGATAGTAGTAATAATAATAGGAAATAGCCATATACTTTGAAAGAGTACCGAAATGAGCTCATAAACTAATACTGAAATGAGCTTACACACACACACACACACACACACACACACACACACACACACACACACACACACACACACACACACACACACACTGTCCTCACTCATGCTGTACTTGAGGTATTCTGAGGTCGGTCAGTGAACCCAGAGGGAAAGAGAGAAAAAGAGATACTCACACTCAGCTTCCTTTTTGTCCTCTATTTGTATTTGTTGGAAGTGCAATTCTTTCCACTGTCCTTCTGGCTCATGAGCCTTTCTCTCCATCCCCACCCCTCTCTTTCTCATTCACACACACACACACACACACACACACACACACACACAACCACACCTGAGTGCACAAGCTTTCAGCCTTCCATGCACATTATAACAAACACACACATATGCTCACGCTCACACACCTGCCCTCAGTGACCTAGTCAAAGTCATGCAGAGGAGCAGTGGTGATTGTGTATGTGTCCTTAATTTTATACATCTTCAGGATAAATATATCCTCATTATATTCGAAAGAAAGAGAAAATACAGTCAGAAAAAACAAGAACAAGTCGAGTTCTGCACAACACTCAATAGTGGTCATAAGCTGCTATTATTTTTTTTGCTGCTTTAGCCTTGTAGCTCCGATGCGAAACTAAAGACACAAACCTCAAATGTCACCCATGTTTGCTGTGATCGGGCAGTCCATTACCTTTGTGGTATTGAAAAAATGTATTGAAAAAATCAAAAGTGACAAAAGCGGACACGATTTTTAACACAACAAAGCTTTTACAGGCTTTTCATAAATAGTTGCGCGGTGAAGAATAAAAATCTTTACCATGAAGCAGTAACACGATACTTAGCTGCTAAAAACAATTTAACAGTCACTCACAGCTGAAACTCTTATGTGGGGTTGAATATGTGGAAGAGTCAGAGGATCTACCTCACCTCTTAGCTCAGAGCATAAAACACCATGAGCAACAATGACCTCTGAAAGATATGAAAGACAGCATTAGTGTTGTGTGTACGTTCGCAATAATGTATATACATAGATATTTATAAATCTATGGTCAGTCTTCAGTAAAGGTCACATTCGGAGTGGAAAGGCCTTTGCCTTGTTGCCTCCTCCCCACCCTAGAGCAAATGGAGACTGTCCTAGATTTGACTGAATATTACAGTAAATACCATTTAATGCTACTATCACTACTTATCCAATATTTATCCATAATCTTATTTCAGTTTATTGATTTTTAAAAAATGCTTAGCTTCAGAAAGAGAAGTGTTTTCACTTGGTTTTGGTGTACAAAACTACAAACCTACATACGCTGGGGTGTAAGCTTGCCACACACACACACACACACACACACACACACACACACACACACACACACACACACTCATACACACTCACTCTCATACAACAAAACACTCATCTCTGTTTCAGTGACTGCACACACAGCATGGCACACAACAGAGAGTGGAGTGCGTGAGTGGACTGTAGAGGTAAATTAGAGTTCAGATGTGTGTGTGTGTCTTTGTTTGTGTGTGTGTGTGTGTGTGTGCGCATGTGTGTGCGTGCACCAGACAGAGAAAAGAGAGACCTGTTTCTGAGATGTTTAATGTCAGTGAATCCAGTGTAGTGATGGTTTGTAAATAGAAGAGATTCACTAAAATTTAAAGACACCTGCTCATCCAAGTGTTCTTCAAATCAAGAGTAACAGCCTCTAATCTTCTATGATGGTTGTACACTAGATGTTAGAACGTTGCTGTGAATGTTTGATTGCATTCAGCGACAAGAGCGTTGGTGAGGTCAAGTACTCATGGATTTCAAACAACACTCCAACTCATCCCAAAGGTGATGGAGCAACATCCCTTCAGAAAATGCAGTTCATCTGTTCCTCAACCCAGACATGCTGACCTTCAGGCACTTTTCCATGGGTACACAGGAACCATGTTGTACCTAAACCGTACTGAGATGGCACGGCAGCTTCATAACATTGTTGATGCATCCTTGGAGTTGAACTAGCTGGAGGTTTTTCCATCGAAGCAGCCCTTGTTATTGTGTTTGTTCATTTTTTGTAGTCCAGAGTTTTAGCTTCTCTTGCATTGTTTAGCCATGCAGTAATTCCAATAAATAAACTAAATAACACCTGCTGCACCTTTAGCATTTCTTACAGTTTTGGAAAAACCACACTCAAGTCTGTTTTCAGTTCAAATAGACAGTAGTGCTTATACTTTATCGACTTCCCAGTTTGTATCTCCAGTGGCTTGTTTCCAAGTCCATATGTTGTCATGTCAACATTTTGTCCAATCAAAAAGCAGTGACAGCACAGGTACGGCTCAGGTACGGGGCGCTTAATTTGTAACAGAAAAACATTTGTCTGCTGTATATCACGGTTCCTTCTGGCCGTGAAAAAGCACCATTTGCCTCATATGCAGCTGTTCCAGGGGGTTACATTCTTTGAGGAAGGCTTTTCTCAGGAGATTATAGCTGTCTGGGGTAACAGTTAGTTGTTTTTTCTAATTAGGAGTGTCTGCATACTTTTGGACATAAGGTGTTTATTGTGATTCAAATCTGTTGCGTTCACTGGACATTGGTGATAAAAATTTGAAAAATGTTAAACCGGTGGGACTTTTTCTGTTAATATTCACACATTAACACACTTTTCTGTTAATGAATCATGCATTCACACAATGAATTTAATGTTCCATGAAAATTGAATTCAAATAATGAAAACATTCTGATATTGAAAACAGCTTTTTTGTCCATTTGTAATGCTTGAACACAACACACTGCTTTATAATTGGAAAAATCTTTCTTTAGTATCAAATTTAGGGGAAAAATGTGATTATACAGTGGAGGAAATAATTATTTGACCCCTTGCTGATTTTTGTAAGTTTGTCCAATGACAAAGAAATGAAAAGTCTCAGAACAGTTTCATTTTAATGGTAGGTTTATCTTAACA
>JBBJLR010081299.1:0-10656 GCA_037577145.1 Brachypetersius gabonensis | reverse complement strand
ACACACACACACACACACACACACACACACAGACACACACAGACACACACAGACACACACACACACACACACACACAAACACACACACACACACACAGTGGTAAAGACTGACACCTGGTACTGAGAATACGTAAATATTGGTATGTGTGTGTGTGTGTGTGTGTGTGTGTGTGTAATTGATGGTGTGAGGTGTGTAATTTGTGGTTGACCTTAAACAAGGCCTGAAGGTCATTCAGGAGGGAAAGTTTGTGGTCTGTTAAACAAACTGTGAACATACAATCTGCTTTAATCACCAAGAGCACTAAAGTCAGAGCTGGGTTTTAAAGTTACACATACACTCACCACTAAAAGTGCACTTCATTCACACTTTTAACCTTCTTTTATTGCTTTTCTATGTATTCTTTTATTTCTTATGTTCTACTGCTGTTTTAATGCTTAACAGTATTCCAGTTCTGGCCATAAATATCGAAAAATTCCAGCAGCTCATGGCACTGCTAAATAACATTGGCTTGCCTGTTCTATATTAATCATGGACATCTGAAGCTTTTGAAAAAGAGGCATTATTTAAACTTAAACTTGTAAAAGACATAAAAGCATATCTGAGCTTGCATGTGACATTTCTACAGAGTCGCCTTTAGTAAAGAGTCCTGGAATAGAATTACTGTTACTACTTCACAGTCAGTGACGTATCTAAAACTTCCAGAAGTGATACTTTCTGGTCAAGTCAAGTCAAGCTTTATTGTCATCCCAGCCATATACATTAAGTATACAGTGAGAAGAAATATCATCCTCCTGGATCGTAGGAGCAACATATATAATTATTGGCACACTATAATGTTGTATACAATATAAGAGAGGAGTACAATAGACTCACAACAACAAAGACAGTTCAAGTAGACAAATCTAATGTAAACTCTACTCATCGTTGTAGCAGCAATAAAATGTGAATAGAAATACAAATAGAATACAGAGAACCATAAAGATTTGTAGAAATACAAATAGAATACAGAGAACCATAAAGATTTGTAGAAATACAAATAGAATACAGAGAACCATAAAGATTTGAAGAAATACAAATCTTTATGGATAAGATGAGGTGCTGCAAGGCAGTTATACCTAATAAAGTGACCAGTGAGTGAGTATCTATCCAGTCCTCCTTACTCACAGTGTAGGAACCAGATCCATATGTTCTGAGTCAGTATCGAGAAATCAGGGCTCATTTCAGTCCGGATGAGTCACGCGCGCGCACACACACGCACGCACGCTCACGCACACACACACACACACGCACACGCACTCGCACGCTCACAAACACTTACACACACTTACACTCTCACACTCTCAAACACTCACACACTCACTCACACTTAATCACACACACACGAACGCACACGCACACACCTGTTGCGGGACAGTGATTTAGATGACAGGTTGTGTGTGAGAGTGTGTGCCTGTGTGTGTTACGGAGCAGGGCGAGGGGTTAATGATGGGATTTGGACTGGGGAGACGAGCGTCGGCACTCCAGACAGAAAGAATTACAGACCAAACCACAACAGTTTTCAACCATTAGGCCGTTACATTTAACCCTTACCAGCCTGGCATGCTGTCAGTTTACTTGGTTCTTCAGTGTAATTACAGAACACATTCGCAACAGGCCCAGTGTAAAGGCCTCAGTCACGAACACAATTCCTCTTTCTGTTCTACAACTCAACTAAATCCTGCATGCAGCTTCAGGACAATCGCTAATTTCATGGATGTGAGCTGGGAATGCTGGGAACGGCGCTGGAATGAGACCGAATACGGGAATTAAGGTCTTCCCATGAGTTCCACTATAGCTTAGCCTTTCTACTCTCTAACTTTTTGAGAACTAGGATTCGTGTCTCGCTTTCTTTCAGGAACCATTCACTAAAAGGTACCATATATAGAAACCAAATGTAGGTCTTCCATGGCAGTGGTTCTCAAATTGGTCCTCAAGGACCCTCAGAAGATCCAGATATTTTGCTCCAACGCGACTAGCTGCACCAATGTGGACCACATGAGGTTCCTAAGAACTGTATTTTTAGAGAACCACATAATTGCGGTCCAGAGAACTCTCTTTTTTGACCAATCTAAAATTATATCAACATTAATTTCCCAGGCAGGTTTATAAAACAGAGAAAATGAGAAGAAATTATTCTCCAGACCGATGATGAGGAAACTACAATCAATCCAAGTTCACAAGTTGATTCATGGTTTCAGACTGGATTTTGGAAGAAGCTGGAGCTGCTTCATCAGAATGACAGCTAATACTGGGGTCTGACGCTCATTTTGATCCCACCTCTTCGGTTAACTGGCCAATACGATCCTCTCAGATTAGCATAGGGGGCTGATTTTGTGTGCTAGCTCTTAAACAGGCTGGCAGACCGGAACAAACAGGAGCTGAAAGGAACAAACAGACCCCCTGGACTGAAATAGAAAGTGTGGGACCAACGTTCCTTTTGTAAAGTGTGTTTAAACAGCTCAGCATTGCAGGTTTCTGACATGTGGCCAGGCTGTGTATTAGCATAGCAAAGTTAAACTGCTGCCAACATTATTTCATCCCTGAACCATCTCTTTAACGGCCTGGCCCTCGGCCGGGGGACCGGGAGGCGGAATCTGTTCACTAGACTCCAGATGGCCTCGTCACGACACACTTGAAAGTGATAGTTTAATCAAAGTCGCCCCAAACGCAGCCGAAACATGTTCACTGTTTGAAGTTGGCTTGTCTTGTTTTGCACTGGAGCTACGAGGCTAATATGGCTAACAGTCACAGCCATCACATCACGCTCTCGCCTCAGACCGGGCTGAGCAGGACAGTAATCTCAATAATAATAAAAATGGGCTTCAATAGACAACAGTGTGTCATACAGTTACAGAAACCCCATAAGTGTGTCTTTTATAAGTTACATAAAGGGAAACTGTGATGAACTATTCAGTTTTCAAAGTACATATATACATTTATATTTACGGCATTTATCAGACGCTTTTACCAAAGCGACTTCCATTCCCTACCTACAGTCTCTCTGGAGAAACCTGGGGTTAAGGGTCTTGCTCAGGAACCTGGTGGTGCTGAAGGTAGGATTCAAACCCATGACCTCTTGGTCCAGAGGCAAGTATCCTACACCCTCGGCCTTCACCCCCCATACATATATATAATGTCGCGGGACAAAAGGATTGGGACACCGTGGCGAGGTGAAGTCCCCTTGTGTGAAAACATCTAGAAAAAAATATTTATTTCCGCAAAAAGCAAGAAAAGCAGAGGACATTTGCAGTTTTTGCGCTATTGTTTGGATTTTTGCATGAAATTATGAGCTATTCATAAAATGTACCTTCTGGTCTAGGAAGATTATTGTGTAAATGTTACTTTGCACCAAACTGTCACTTTAAACTAGGGCTTCCCGTTCTTCTTCGTTCTGGTCCCGCTGCTCTGGGAGTCCGCCGCCCGCCGCCCGCCGCCGCCGCCTCCGCCCGTGTGCCTGAACCATGCAGTCACCATTATGAGCCCAGTGAGATTTCCAGAGACTCCCTTTATAACAACCCCACACTGCGCGTTTCTGCAGTTTCCTATAACTTTCATTGTTATTGTTCAGCGTTTTATCCTTGCTCTTGAACTTTGAGTCTTTAATGTTTCACTTTTATTTGTTTCTGTGCTGGCTTTCGCTCCACTGGGGTGGTGAGAGGGGCCTAATGAGAAAGATCTGTCACTTTCACTGACGTGGGCTGCAGGCCTGGAGGCCGTCTTGGAGGGGCTGAATTTTTGAGGCTGGTCGCTGGTGAGGAACACACCATGAGTGAAGCTGTTTTTAGCCTTAGTTTGTCTTCCAAGAAGAACAATCCCATTCCGAGTTACTTAAATACACAGATACTTCAGGTTATCGGAAAGTGGCAATGCAGGGGTCCAAACATTGCAATATTTCAGGGCTCAGACAGTCACTGACCTCAAATGGTTCGGATCAGCTCAAGGGCGTCAAATCTTATTCTCAATGGGCAGGATTTCATTCCAAACAAGCCAGAGATCCCCTGATCATCTGTTTTCCACTGGAGTAGAGGGTTTTTCTGATTGATTGGAATAAACACCTGCATCCCACTGATGTTTGATTGAGGTCTGGAAAATTTGAAGGCCAAGTCAACACCTTCAGCTCTTTGTGATGTTCCTCAAACGGTTCCTAAACAGTGTTTTGGCCGTTATTGACATTACAGAGCAGCATGAAGGGGTGAACTCGGTCAGCTGCAACGTTTGGTAGATAGTACAAGTCAAAGTAACATCCAAATGAATGCAGGACACAAGGCTTCCCAGCAGATCAGTGTCCAGGGGATTTGCCCATGGACCACTTTTATTGTGGACAAGACCAGCTGTTTTGGAGAAGCTCTGATCCAGTCGTTCAGCCATCACTGTTTGACGCTTGTCAAAATGTCTCAGATTCTTGCACTTGTCCATTTTTCCTGCTTCCAACACGTCAAATTCAAGAACTGACTGTTCAACTGCTTAATGTCTTCTACCCCCTAAACCCCTAAGGTCCCATTATAATCAAAATTATAATCAACGTTATCAACTTCACCCGGCCGTGGTTTAAATGTTGTGGCTGTTCTGTGTATGGTAGATGTGTTTTGAACCAACAGGGTTTTTGTTCAAGACTTCAATATTGTTCACTAGCTGCCTAATGTCTGTTCAGATTTACAGTTGTGGCTTATTGGTCTCAGGTACAGCCGTATCTACCTTTACCTGCCTTATCAACCTCCCAGTCTTTGATCGACAGCTATAATTTATATATATTAACAACTGGAAACTAAAAGGAAAGTCATGACTGGGATGAAAGATTTGATATAGATGTGTCTGGTGCTGGTTTCCGTGGAAACAGATTAAAATGTAACCAGTGAAATCAGGTTATTACTAATCTTATTGAAACTGACCAATCAAACTGGGGTCCATGAAACTCGTGGGTGATGTTTTCATTGTTCTTGGGTTTAGGCCATTTCTACTTAAATCATATTAACATCTGTTTTTTGTGTACAAAAACATTCATTCATTTACAACATTGTATAAATACACTTAGACCGTATTTCTAAGCGTGCTTGTTTCTATTAACTGAGACTTTATTAACTGGCTTTAAATTATGGGGTAATAATTAACAAACTATTGTAAATGTTGTTTTGCCACTTCAGTAAAGAGAAATGAAGACTGTCAGGGTCTTCAGTCTAAATCTCTGGGTCTACGCGGCCTACAGAGCGTCAGAAACGTCTCAGACCCTGAAGCCGTGGTTTCGTGGTCGCGCTCTGGTGCCCACAGTCAATGGGACGTGACGGAAAAGGCTCTGAACACACAGAGCTGTAAAGTGTATTTGAATCTCGAACATAAAGTGAAACGGTGCATATTATAGCGTAAAGCTGGTCTTACAACCTTCTTTAACCCAAAGACAACTGACTGCCTCACTCAGCACAAAGCAGCCTAAAGCCCTACTCAAGATTTCTTATTTCTCACACACAGTTACACAGATGCATCCAAACATGATGGTGATACACTTTTATATTCAAATATTCATTTTGTTCCCCACAGTGGAGTGAAATGAGTGTGCCATTAAAGTGTATAAACATTAAACCACACCTCTGTGGAGAAACGGTTCATGATGGGAGTGCTGACTTTTCCATGTTTGGGAATTTCTCTGGTATGGTGTTACGGTAACACTCAGGATTAACTAATCTCAGACGTCTGAGTCAGGCTTAATCACACAGACTCTCACAACAACTGCAACTGACTCACTACGGTCCCACACGGCCACACGTGTGTGTGTGTGAGTTTGTGTGTGTATATTAGTGTGTGTGTGTGCGCGTGTGTGTGTGGCTGTATATGTATATATATATATATATGTGTGTGTGTTTGTGTGTGTGGCTGTATATACGTGTGTGTCTGTGTGAGTTTGTGTGTGTATTTTAGTGTGTGTGTGGCTGTATATACGTGTGTGTCTGTGTGAGTTTGTGTGTGTGTTTTAGAGTGTGTGTGTGTGTGTGTGTGTGTGTGTGTGTGTGTGTGTGTGGCCTACATACCGATCCTGCTGTTCTGTTTGTGCTGCCCCTCCCCGCTTGGAGACTCTGCCAGGATCCAGGAGACGCTCTGGTTGACACTTGTGTCTAAGAATGTTCTGGAAAAAAGTGAACTTCTGAGACGATGTTCTTCTCTCCGCCCCCCATGCCTGGCATCAGATCTGCATTTGGTTTACGACACCACACACGCGCACGCGGACACACACGTACACGCACACGCACGCACACACACACTACGTATACATATAACTGACATAAACCAAATAGACCTTTATAATCAGAATCAGAAACAAGAACAATATAAGATCTAAACAAATCCAATGAAACTGCAAAAAATACTCAATGTGATAGAGTGAACAGAAGGTTGTGGGTTTGAATTTCAGGACGGCTAATGGCACCACTGGTTCCCTTGAGTAAGAACCCGTCTCCATACACTGTGTTCCGGGCTGCACACACACACAGACACAGACACACACACAGAGACACACACAAACACAGACACACACACAAACACAGAGACAGACAGACACAGACACACACAGACACACACACAGACACACACACAGAGACAGAGACACACACAAACACAGAGACAGACAGACACAGACACACACAGACACACACACACACACAGACACAGACACACACACAGAGACAGAGACACACACAAACACAGACACACACACAAACACAGAGACAGACAGACACAGACACACACAGACACACAGACACACACACACACACACACTTGTTTTACCACTATTTCAGCATCATGATGCATAAACTCAGAATCCTCTGATTGCTATGCATGTGTTCGTGTTGGAGAGACCATAACTCCTGCTTCTCCAAAATGAACCAGTCCACATTAGCTCCTCCCTGAAAGACTGTTTGCATTGTTTCCCAGCTTGTGGAACTAAAGGGTTTCTTAACCACTGAATTAAACAGAAAACGAAAAAGTGGTGAAACCCCCTCAGCGGCAGGGTTCAGGTAGGAGGGGCAACATTGATGGAGGAAGGAGTTCAGACAGGAAGGCTGACAGAACGCTGAGGATCAAGGGAGTGACGGGGTGGACGCAGACGCAGCTGCTCCAGGGCCTCTGATTGGTCAGAGCAGTCGGTGCAGGTCCCGGCCTGTCAGTCCAGAAAACTAGCAGGTCGACGACGAGGCAGTGGATGGAATTCACAAAAAGACTATAAGAAGAGGCAAAGGTTTCTGTGGTCCACTGAAAAAGAGCTTCGCTTCAGTAGAACTGTAGGGTGAGCAGTAAACAACTTCTTATGTTATTCACCTTCTGGTCGATACAAAACCATTTTGAACCTAAAAACTGATCACCAAAATCACCAATCCGCCACAACGTTAAAAAAACACCCGCCTAACACTGTATAAGCTGCTAAAACACACATCAGTGCTCTAGTCGGCCACAACTCTTTCTTAAACCACTATTCAACCAAGTTCCTACGGGCCAAGTACACCTAAACAACACACGTCCAACAATACCTGAACAAGCTACCTAGAACCGTGATGTTCCTCAGACGGTTCCTGAACAGTGTTTACAGTGAGGCTGGGATCATGTCTGACATTGTGACCTGTTACCATGACGATGTGACCGCTTGGTCAAGAAGGTGGTCCAAGTCAGAGTCCAGACTCACCTAATACCTCTCACCAGTTGACAGATAATCAATATAATTCACTTTAGCAGTCTGTAGTTTTAATGTTGACTGATTGATGTATATACACCCCTCCCTCCCTCTATATATATATTGTATATACAGTAACCCCACTTTCACATGGATCAGCAGTTGCGGTTTCAGTCCATCTTGGAGTGCAGCTGACTGTGCGTCCGGGCCTCGTGAGCCACACAGCGGTTACCAAGGCAATCGGACACCTGAACGGAATGAACCTCTGCTGCTCAGCTCTGCCCCAAACATAAACAACCAGCACGAGAACGAGGGGGCGTGGCAAACAAGGCCTGGAAATCACAGTCAGCTGTACTCAGAGGTGGGAAGTTTGAAAGTAGCCAATCCGAGAATGTTATTTATTTCTCCTGGCTGCTGATTGGCTGCTGCCCTTTGACGCAGCAGCAGTCCAGAATTTCCCCCGTGGAGCATCTAGAGTGTTCTCGTGTTTTGTTCTTCTTAAAGCCCAGTATTTTTATTACTGTAAATTAAATGAATTTATAACTATATTTACCTGCTTATACCAAAGAACACGCCTGTGCATGAATTACAGTCCAGTTTTTACAGGGGTAACATCGCTGTTTACATTCTAGCAATGCAGGAGTTCAGTGTAAACTGTACAGTACCAATACGGGTTTACCTTCACATTTTCTTTGAGTGTAATGAGTTTAAAATAAAATTAGAGTGTTTTGGGAGCACATTTAGGGAATATTTAGGGTTTACACACATTTTTTTAACTGCATTACAACAACGCGGTTTTTCACTACATGTCGGTGCTCTTGGAACGTAACCCCTGTGAAAAGCGGGGGGTTACTGTACATACACACATGGGAGTCCTGGAGTTACGACACAAATCTGTTCTGACAACAGTGATGTAACACAGAGTTTGATTTATATAAAGAAATACTCGCGCACACA
Source organism: Brachypetersius gabonensis (assembly GCA_037577145.1). NCBI lineage: Eukaryota > Metazoa > Chordata > Actinopteri > Characiformes > Alestidae > Brachypetersius > Brachypetersius gabonensis. The sequence goes on along the minus strand of JBBJLR010081299.1, from coordinate 2,005 downwards.
CAAACATATATGACAAGTTTAACAAACGTACAGGAAATCAGAAAAACTGCCTTTATTTGCCTCTGTAGCGGCGCTACAGCCATGTACAATGAACACAATATAAATAGAACCATTCTATTAGTCCGTCCAAACCGACGTTCAAATGTCCGTTTGGCAAATGGACAAATAATGACAAATACAAACGTGTTAAACTGGCGTCATATTTGGGGGAGACCAATAAACACAGATCTGGCGTTTAAAATGTATTACGAATGTTCCTGTTACTTTAATGGTTCTGGAGATTTTTTGCAGGTGCTTTTTCTTATGCAATAGCTTTCAGTCAGAATAAACTACATTTATCTAAGAAACTGGTTTATTCCTTTGAGTGTCTCAATTATATATCAGTTCAGCTTCAATCCTGAATTACGAATGATCCCAACAGTATATAACTCAGTGTCTGTGTGTGAATGTGTGTGTGTGTGTTTCTGTAAAAAGAACAGTTTGAACAGAAATCCTGATTTTGTAAACGGAATAACCATTAATTAGAATAAATCAGGGAAATTGTTGTTCTACTGTCCCTGCAACTGTTAGCATGTGAGGTATTGTTTACTCGCGCTAACCACAAATAAAACCAAATAAGAATTAACAGTTATTCAGCCGAATTAGGAAGTTGGGCTTGACCTGGTAAGAGAAATCACTTAGTCTGAAATATTTCCAACCATGAATAAAACAAATAGCCAATTATCAGCATCATGGAAATCAAAGTTTAATCCACAGTTTGCTCTGTTTGCATGTTTAATGGGTTTTTATTTTCAGGCGAGTACTACAGGAAACCTGCACTTCTGACTTTATCCAGTAGAGGGAGACATCACGAATTTTGAAACTCAAATTTAACAGCTATTTGTCCTCATACAGGTCTGTGTTCAGGCATTAATCAGAGGGATCCACCAAACACACACTCTCACACTCCCTCCCGCACTCACGGCTATCTGCTGCGCTTCCTCTGTTTGATCAGAAAAAGGTTTTCGTCGGGGGCTCGGTGGCTCCAGTTCTTAGCTGCTTTCCACGCTCCTTTCTTCATTTTGTTCTTCTTCTTGTTGCTCTTGTCCGCGCCCGACCCTGAGCCGAACAGCAGGGCGGAGCCCCCAGGTGACGGGGGGAAGATGTTTGATCTGTAGGAGGCGTTCTGGAAACCTCGGGGAAAGTCCTGGTCCACCCCGAACGCGGCCGCTTCCTTCTTCTTCTTCTTCCTCTTGTTTTTCTTCTTGCCCTCCAGCTGGGGAAGGGGCGTGCCCCTGTTTGGTGGCGTGTTCTTGTTCACTCTAGGGGTGGCCTGAGGGTGATGTTTGGGGGTGTGAGCGATGCGTCTCTTCGGGGGGCGTCCGCTGGGCGTGAACGGGAAAAGTGTGTTCCTGGGGTCGCGTTTCTGTTTCTTTCGGGGAGGCTGGGAGGTTTTCACAGCTTCGTCCTGCGGCTTCAACAGACCGGCCTCCTGCAGGTCTGAAACACACAAACACACAAACAATGACTACGAAACAAGATCATAGTCATTCCTTCACTTGTCTGTGGTTTAACCTGATCTGTCTTTCACAGAGGAACAAACATTTTAATATTCAAACCACAAATATTTCGTCTAAATGTTCATCCATGTACTATTACTGCGCTATTACTGTTTCTGTCAATGGCAAATGCTACCAAACAACTGAGGACACTCCAATCACTGCATGCATACATACATACATACATACATAGAATGTGTACTAAAAGCAGATCTATAATCTCTAGAATACTTTATATATACATGTGTATATATACACACTACCAGTCAAAAGTTTCTCATTCAATGTTTCTTCTTTGTTTTTGTTATTTTCTTCATTGTAGATTAATATTGAAAACAAACAAAATGACGAAGGAACACATGGAATTATACAGTAAACAAAAAAAACCCCCACCAGACTCTGTTCTGTAATCAGGGAATGATGGACTGTTGTTTTTTACTGAGTTCAGTGGTTCTTGCCATAATGTG
>JBBJLR010081288.1:0-10656 GCA_037577145.1 Brachypetersius gabonensis | reverse complement strand
CACACACACACACACACACACACACACACACACACACACACACACACACACACACACACACACACACATCACAGACAATAAGAGAACACACACACAGAGAACCAAGTACCTTGTTGCCCAGACCTAAAGATTGTAAAATCTCTGAAATGACCCCAGTCGGACACACACACAAACACACACACACACACACACACACACACACACACACACCGCACTCACTCTCGCACACACTCACACTCACACACACACACACTCACACACACACTCACTCTCACACACACACTCACTCTCGCACACACTCCACTCACACACACAGACTCACACACGCACACACTCACACTCACACACACACTCACTCTCACACACACTCACACTCACACAAACACAAAATCTCACATACACACACTAACAATAGGAGAACATACACACTCAGGCACACACACACAGAACCTTGTTGCCGTGCCGACCAGGTTTAAAGATGGTAATCTAAAATCCTCTCTGAACCCCAGTCAGACTCGGACTCCCTGTGTGAAGCTCGAGGGAACTCACTCTTAATATAGGCCATGAACGGTTAATCAGATCTTCTGGCCGGAGCCTCGGACAGCGCATCTGAGCGCTAAAATGGGACATAACCTCCTCCATCCAGAGCCTGCACCACTTTCAAAGTCCTTTTATAAAGTTGCCAAGGTTAACAGACATTTAAAGCCCATATTTTCACAGGCTGGTACAGAGACGACTAAAGACAAGGGGTGTTTGTTTTTGCCTCATGTTTGCGAGATCATGGGCTCCATTTTTGATGCAAAATGAGACATAACCAGCGGATCATGTGACCATACGAATGTTTATAAGATCTTTCAGACTCAAAATATTTTTTTTTCTGTCTTTTCAGCGTGGCCCGGTTCTGAATGACTCACGGCCCGACAGTGGTGGACCGAGATCTCTGGTCTAGAGGATCTGTGTGCTGGGCTGGAGTCTCTGATCGGGCCTTTAATTGGACTGAACCTAATTAGAGCTTCTCTCTCTGTCCATGTGGAAAAACAATGAGGTGATTCTATTCGAGCACATGTTTGCGGCGCGGCATTGCCAGGCTGTAATTGAGCTTTACAAGGAAATCAGTATTGCAGGGAGCAGCACGGGGTCAGACGTGACAAACAGGAGGAGGACAAGGAGCCTCCAAAATGATTGAACGACCTTTGACCCTAGTTCATTTGGTTACTATGGAGATAAGCAGGTGATGTAAGAGCAGAGGATCCTCAAGGACCACACGCTCGCGTCATGGAGTGCAAACCAAATCAGGCGCCGCTTTGTTCAAATGTGAGAGGAGACAGAGGTCAGCATTCAGTGAGAGGTGACGCCTGCGCGTCCGGATGATAGGAGAGATGGAAACATGTGATACGCACTCGTTTAGACGCATAACCTCTCATAACACTCATCTCATGCTCCACACTCTGTTTGCATGCGAAATAATGATGTGTCCTTCTCCTCTGACACGCATCAGTCTCAACTCTGCTTCAGGAGAACTCAAACATTAACGTTTAAAAGGCTTCTTCAGATCTTTGGAGAGTCAGGGTTTGGTTACCAAGCATTACGAGTGCAGGTACATGAAGGGGGAGGTGATGCTCAAGACCCTTCACTGCCCAACACTGGGGTGAACCCTCAGCACCCAAACCAGGCCATCACACGGCGTGTAGAATCAGAGGTTTAAAAGAAAAGAACTTTACTGTGTTTGGAAATGTGTGGAGACCAGTGTGTGGGGGAAGCAGTGTGAGTGGACAGCAGTGTGTGGACAGCAGTGTGTGTGGAGACCAGTGTGTGGTGGAGCAGTGTGTGGGGGAGCAGTGTGTGGAGACCAGTGTGTGGAGACCAGTGTGTGGGGAGCAGTGTGTGGAGACCAGTGTGTGGAGAGCAATGTGTGGGAAGCAGTGTGTGTAAACCAGTGTGTGGAGGCCAGTGTGTGGGAGCAATGTGTGGAGACGAGTGTGTGGGCAGCAGTGTATGGAGACCAGTGTGTGGGGGAGCAGTGTGTGGACAGCTGTGTGTGGGGAGCAGTGTATGGAGACCAGTGTGTGGGGGAGCAGTGTGTGGACAGCAGTGTGTGGAGACCAGTGTGTGGGGAGCAGTGTGTGGACAGCAGTGTGAGGTGACCAGTGTGTGGAGACCAATGTGTGGAGACCAGTGTGTGGGGGGAGCAGTGTGTTATCCAGCTTTAAGCCCTTCTCTCAGCGACCCTTTTTCAGCTACCAGAAGGCTTTGGAGAAGGTTGTCCAACTTCAGACTTCATCTGGATGCCCATGGCATTTTCAGTCTGGTTTTAAAACTCGTCACAGTACAGAAGCAGCTCTTGTGAAAGTATTTGTAAAAGTATGACCTGTTTGTAATGTTGGACTCAGGGCGTTCTGCAGTTTTAGTGCTTTAAGATCTGACTACCGCCTTTGATACGGTGGACCATAACACTCTTTTATCTCGGCTGGAGATGCGTGGAGGCATTTCTGGCACTGCCCGAGAATGGTTCCGGTCATATCTGTCCAACAGGAGCTTCTCTGTACATTTAGACCAGTATTCTTCTGCATTATCCCCTTTTAAGTTGTGGAGTGCCTCAGGGTTCTGTTTTAGGTCCCATCCTGTTCTGACTATATCTGCTACCATTAGGCTTGACATTCAGGAAATACAACATCTTCTTTCATTGCTTTGCTGATGATTTACAGACCTATTTACACATTCAGGCAAACAGTTCTTCAGCGCAGACACTACAGAAATGTTGAAGAGATATCTGTGCTGGGATGGAGGTTAATTTCCTTGACTTTAATAAAAATAAAACTGAAATTATAGTATTTGGGTGTCCGCTCGCCTCTTCTTGCCACCCAACAGCTAGAATTTTCTAAAATATTTGATAATGATTTCAAAGTAGAGTCACAGATTTGTTCCATTGTGAAGACCGGCTTTTATCAGCTGAGGATGCCGACAAAGGTGAAGTCATATTTACCACACCAGGACTTTGAGAAGGTCATTCATGTCTTTGTTACATCTATAGTACTTCAGAGCAGAGTGTGGGGCAGCAGCCCACAGAACACAGACCACAGACCAGAAAACACAGACCACAGAACACAGACCATATACCACAGAACACAAACCACAGAACACAGACCACAGAACACAGACCATAGACCACAGAACACAGACCACAGAACACAGAACACACACCACAGAACACAGACCACAAAACACAGAACACAGACCACAGAACACAAAACACAGAACATAGACCATAGAACACAGACCACAAAACAGACCACAGAACACAGACCATAGACCATAGAACACAGATCAGAAAACACGGACCATAGAACAAAGACCACAAAACACAGAACACAAAACAGACCACAAAACAGACCACAGAACACAGACCATAGAACACAGGCCACAGACCACAAAACAAAAAGCACAAAACACAGGCCACAAAACACAGAACACAAAACACAGACCACAAAACAGACCACAGAACACATACCATAGACCACAGACCACAAAATACAGACCACAGATCACAAAACACAGGCCACAGACCACAAAACACAGACCACAGAACACAAAACACAGATCACAAAACACAGACCACAAAATACAGACCACAGATCACAAAACACAGGCCACAGACCACAAAACACAGACCACAGAACACAAAACACAGGCCACAGACCACAAAACACAGATCACAAAACACAGACCACAGACCACAAAACACAGACCACAAAACACAGATCACAAAACACAAAACACAGACCACAAAACACAGATCACAGATCACAAAACACAGGCCACAGACCACAAAACACAGATCACAGATCACAAAACACAGGCCACAAAACACAGACCACATAACAAAGACCACAAAACAGACCACAAAACACAGACCACAGAACACAAAACACAGATCACAAAACACAGACCACAGACCACAAAACACAGGCCACAGAACACAGACCACATAACAAAGACCACAAAACACAGATCACAAAACACAGACCACAGATCACAAAACACAGACCACAGACCACAAAACACAGATCACAGATCACAAAACACAGATCACAAAACACAGACCACAGAACACAGACCACAAAACAAAGACCACAAAACACAGGCCACAGACCACAAAACACAGGCCACAGACCACAGACCACAAAACAAAGACCACAAAACAGAACACGGAACACTGAACACAGACCACAGAAAACAAAACCTTGTGTAACCCAGTGTCTCTCCTCCACATTGTCTCTAGCACCTGCTCTCCACCCTCACCACAGATCATCAAGCTTAGACATTTCCTCACACACCAAACCTCCTCTCCCAGCTGTATGCTTTCTCTTAATCCACACACACACACACAATCCAGCTCCTTCTGATCTTCACTCCACATCTCCATCAACATTCTCAAACCAGATATTAGATTTCTGTCATGTCCTTTCCACCCTGTCATCCGATAATCTGACCCTCAGTCCTCACCTCTCTCCCCTCACAGCCCTGTGGGTGTTTCTCCCACTCATGCCCCACCAGTGTCTCATATCCTCTCTTCAAACTAGCCAACGTGAGAAAAAGACTATTTTTATCATTACCAAAATACACTCACACACACCCCTTCCACACACCCACACTCACACACACCCCTTCCACAAATCCCCACACTCACATCCCCCCAAACTTCCACACACCCCTTCCACACACCCACACTTACACATATCCCACACACCCCTTCCACACACCCACACTCACACATACCCCTTCCACACACCACCCATCACTTCATACTGTGGCTGTTCAGCCTTTTCGTCTTTGGTTCCTTCAGTTTTCCACGTTATCCTTATTCATGAAAATTGGTGCCAGTAAACTTTCCCTGCACTCCTCAGGCATCCTCTCACTTCTCCTTCTCAAGCTTCTATTAAACAGTCTAGTTAAAAATTCCTCTGCAGGTGTGTCCTGTGGCCCAGCCGCCGCTCCACTCGTCATCCCCTTCAACACCGCCGTCACTTCATCCATGCTAATCCACCTCACCTCCGCCACACCTCCCGATTCAGCAATCCACACATTCTAACCTTCTCTGTCTCTCCAGTCATCAGCCTCTCACAGATTTCCTTTCATCTTCTCAACACACTCTCCTCGCTTGTCAGTGCAATTCCACTTCATTCTTTCATCACCGTAACCTGCTGCATCGTAGGATGTTAGAAGCATAAATATATATTTATATAATTACAACATGCTACTATAACTGAAAAAAGAAAAGATGATCAGTTTTGCTGAAGAATGCATAAAATCTTGATTGGGTTTAGAAAGTTTGGAACTCAGGACTTGAGTCTTACCTATAGTGACTCAAGACTTCTGTATCAGGATTCCCTGCACAATCAGACGGCAGTAAAATGAAAACTAAAGCTTTAATAATAAAAATTAATATGCAATATATTAATGTTAGTCAGTACAGTCAAAGCACCTCTATATAAAAACAGGATGGAACTCTATGGACCATTTGGACAGAGAACAGAACACAAGACTTTAAAGCTGTTAGAGTTAAACACCAGTGTTGGGTGTAACGCGTTACTAAGTACTTTTCCACTGAAAAAGTAGAGTACATTGAGTTACATTGTAAAGTGATTAAACTCGCTGAATATCATTATTTAATTTAATTTATCTTCATTTATCTTGTAAAAGTTAAAGTAACTCTGCCACTTTAAAATCATTGTAGTACAGGTGCACGTGATTTTGCGCCAGTTTGCTGTATAGTCGTATTCTAAAGCGGAAGATTTTTGTTATTCAGATATGTTGCAGATAATATTCTTATGTTATTCAGGAATTGTGTTTCTTACCTAAATAAGGCTACATTTCTTACTAAAAAATTTAATTATTATAGTATTTTTTAACATGTAATAAAGATGATTCAGAAAGCTAAAAGGCTAAACTATTTCATGTTTGACTAATATGTTATTTTTAAATTATTTATTATTTAAAGAGTCGTCCACTCAAGGTTTATAGGGGTTTTAAGAAGTATTTAGTTAAATTACTTATTGAGTAAATAAGTTACTTTTCAAATACAGTAATTAGATTTTAAATACAACATTGATTAAGTAATTAGTAATTAGTAATTATTATTCTGCTACAGAATACAAAAGAAATGAGACACAGCTCAGGACTGCTGTACGTTGTACGAGAGCTAATCAGTGTGAGTCGGTGGAATAAATGGAGTAAAGAATAAAACGTGTGACAGACTACGATGTGCATCTGGGTTCCGGCCAGTGAAATCCGACAGACATCCTGAGGGCACTTTGTTTTCTCAGACCCATCAAAAGCAGACTTAGTATGGACTGTTTATGTGTCTTGGACCAGAGCTGGAATAGATCTGCTTAATCGTGTTTTCTTTAGATGCAGAATCTGATGAGACACTGAAATCTTCCTCTCGTGCCCCTGCTGGTCGAGTCCTTTGGGGTGAATGTGATGATCAGCACTCCTCATCATGGCCGTGCTTTCTCTCCATAGGAGCGAAGAATTCTCCTAAAATACATCTTCCTCTTTCTCTTCTTCTTCCTGGTGTATTTTCCCAGCAAACATCCGCTAGATCAGCTAAATCACACACTGTTCGTCCAAACAGATGGAGGGTCAGGTAGAGGAACAAATATTTGCCGAACCTCAAAGGCTGCTCCTGGTCTCTCCATCCAAACACAGATAAACGACCACCATCGGATCTGAGCCTCCCTGCCTCTTAACAAGGGGGGGGTTAGAGAAGACCACCATTCGTTTAAAGTCAGGCTGAAAGACCTGTTACATGTGGGCATTAGCCATGCACCACTAAATAAATCTACAAATGTTTGCATTTTTTACTGGTCATCAGAGAAACAGTGGCCTGAAGCGAAAGCAATGATTCCTATCACGACTGCAGTGGAGGAGTCTAGAAGCAATTTGGAAGCGTCGAGTCAACGAGTTGTTTGATGTCATCACACACACAGCAGAGGAACACAGGCGTCCAACACTGAGCAACTTTTATTAAAGTTCTCTGTGACATTAACAGTCAACACAATCAAAACAAAGACTGATACTTTGAATTTTCTGGTAAATTTAAGTGTAGAACTGAAGTGGGAACAGTTTAAGCCACAGCAGGACGACTCTATGCAGTGCTAGTGCTAGCCATGTTAGCTAGTGGAGCCGTTTCATATTGCAGAGCGCCGGTTCTGTTACTGTACTTTAACACCGACTTGCAGGTTCTGCAGGTCTCCGTGCTGTTTGTGTGTCTAGAGTGAAGGATCTCCACACATGTGATGTGTGTCTGCCTTCTCTGCTGCATGTCTCTCGTCTTGTTGTGGTCTCGTGTTTATATTCCTCTCGCGCCAACGGTACCGCCCCTTTTATGAAGGGACTATAATAATTGGTTAAACCAAGGAACGCGAGTAAGCTTCAGCCAATCAGAGGCAGAGATTGCATTTTGTACACAAGCGAGGGCAGAGAGAGCAAAAAACACACAACTAGTCGACTTCTCTCAGGGTGCCTCTATAGTTGACTAGTCGACGTTTGTGTTAATGCCCTAAATAAGTTTATGTAGAGAAATGTGTGTTGATTTTATTTCAATTGTAATTACAGCATTTAAGATTGAATATAGAAACATTCAGCCTTTTGAAATCAGCAAGAAATGACGACTTTCATTATTCAATCGGCTTTATGCAGCGCCTTCGTTTCGACTTTATCATTTTGAGTGGCTGATTTTACTGGGACAAATTCATTCGGAAATTCAAGACCTACAGAAACAGGCAGAGTGCAATCAAATGCACATGAGACACATTTTTCATACCAATGGCTGTCATGCAGCCGCCCTTCATTTGTTCTACTGCAGTCCTTCACTATTCTGTGGAGAAACGAGCAGAAACGCTTCGGTTTCATGCGTGGCCCAAAATCCACCAATGGCAAAGACCTCATCAGGTCCACATTAACCCTGATTAGATCTCAGAGTTGTTTCCCCTCACTAATTAAATCAATGTTCATGTTCTTCCACTTCTATGCCAGGGAGGAAGATGTTGCTGCTCATAACAGTCTTTTATTTGTTTGATCACAAATAAATCATTAGCTCTTTAACAACCTTATGAATCTCAAAACTGCCTGACTTTTTTGTTTTGAGACTCGAATTTGATCACTGAGACGAATTTCAGACTCATTTATAAGAAAAAACGAGTTTTCTTCTGGATCTTCTGGTGGATCTGGAGATCTGATGGTCTGAGCTGAATGAAGATCAGAGCAGTGAGAGAAAAGAGATTTGATCTGAAGATCTTAAACTGAGAACGGGCTGGGATTAGAGAAGCTCTTTCTCAGGAGCTGAATTTAAGAAGTGGGAGAAAATGCTCAGAATCCCAGATTGAACCTAGGTCAGTTCTGTTCAGGAGGAACGTGGAGGACGAAGAGACCTTACTTTGAATTTTCTTCCTCTGGGCTCGTTTCCAACTACTGAGCTCATTCTCTTCCATAACCTCTGAGTGAACGCTCTGATGGCACTTCGAGACTGACGAGTGTCACATTAATGTTTAAGTATGTTAATTTGATGGCTTTGCTGGGCAGTAAAATTATACGCTTTGGTCCTGAAACATGTGATGTTCAGTCCTGCAGGCTCTTCTCATTAACATCCTCACACCCATCAGCCCAAACGAGCTCTAATGAAGCCCCTGACCATCTCAAACTCAAGTCACCTCTCGCTGCCCGAAGGCATGGCATGAAAAGAGGCTAAAATCAAGCGTGCAGTCAGAAGACCAGACATGAGAGACCGAACACCATCAGACACTAGGAGCATACGGTAAAACAGCTCCTTATATGGAAGTTCCTCCAGTGTGTGTTGGTTCTCGAGGTTCTCAGACGTCATGCTGAGCTTTGTTTGGTGTTCCTGTGTCACATAGAACCAAAGTTACTGTACTTTAAAAAGATGCAATAATAAAAACCACCACTGGGGTTTAAAAATGGAGCCACACGCAAATGAACATAAAGAACAAAAATGAAGAAATTTCTGTTATTTTAGGTTCTAGAAACAAACAGAAGAATCACAAGAACCAGGAAATATTTCAGGATAGTCTCCACCCACAAGTGGGAGGGGAAAAAGCACAGAGGGAGGGGCTCCTGAGCGCAGCTGAAAGAAAGAGCAGCAAACGGCGAGCGTGTACGAGAACCAACACCGGTTCTAGACTGTTCTACACCTGTTATATTTACTTAAATCAGAGTTTACTGATACACCCTGAGTTCTGTGGGTAAACTGAAATAAGGTGTTTGCTGGTAGTTTAACAGGCTATTAAGCTCAAGGACTGCAGGTGAAAGCCGTTCAGAGTCTGATTAAGTCTGTATTTCCTCCTTACATTTATATTTCTCTATTAATATTATTTTATGTTGACTGTCTGATCTCTGTCACACCGAGGAGATTAAATTACAGAAATATGAACAAATGTTTTACTGACAGGCTGCAAAGTGTCTAAAGATACAAGCAGCCTAGATAAAGGAGCTCCGCCCACTCAGCATTCAGCACCACCAGTATACTGATCACCGCCTGATCATCTGGAATCATCTGCTCCTGGTTCTTCACTGGTTCAGTTAGATGCTCTTTATTCTTGAATGATTCATACATAGGTCACTGTTTGGCTAAATATTAAGAAATGAAGGGGCTCAAGACTTTTGCACAGTACTGTACATCATTTTTACTGTTGTTAACCGTTACATATATACAAACAACAATTCAAACAAAACCCTCGTTTGTGTTTCAAAGTGCTACTTTATAATTTACAATGAAAGATTAATGACACAGTTTCACAGTGTTTTTGTAAATTTTTGTACAGGAATCTGATTTTCATTTATCTTTCCTTAATGGGCTCAATTTTGGCAGATTTCTCAAGAAAATGGAAAAAAAAAAAAAGTAATTTCTTCTCAGGACTCTGACGCCTTGACCTCAAACCCAGTGGAACTCGCACTGTGTGCCCACAAGCCTGGCACTGAGCGCTCGGGACCCGCTGGGCTGGCACTGGACTCCCAGTTACTGTGAATTCCCACAGAACTGGCACTGAGCAAAGATAAACTGTGAGATCCCACAAGCGGGCACTACAAACCAAAGCAGGATTCACTGCCAGGAATTGGGTTTCAGCCTGAGGGACAAGACTATATTTTTAGGCCATCATGTGCAGGGAAATGGGAAAGAACTGCTTGAGGAACCTCGTGTTACTTGCATGGGACACAGCGCTGATTGTTATCACTTGCTGCCACTGCCCCCTGCTTTTTGCAGTGTCCTGAAATAAAAACAATACTTTTTATTTGAACAAATAAAATAATTCCTGTTATCTCACGATTGCCAGCAGAAAAATGTGATGAGTTGTTCTTCAGAGACATCGACATGACCAAGCAAAATCATTTACACTGTGAGAACCACTTAGAACCGCCAGTTAGACCACTTGGCACGTCTAGAACATGGTCATGCAAGAACTCAGACAACAGTTCAACAGAAATCGATTGTGTGCCCTCTCTACTCTAGACTAAAAAGCACAGCCTCCATACTGCTGTATAATACCGACAGGACATATAATTAGTCAATTTGTGTGTGTGTGTGTGTGTGTGTGTGTGTGTGTGTGTGTGTGTGTGTGTGTGTGTGTGTGTGTGTGTGTG
>JBBJLR010081277.1:0-10657 GCA_037577145.1 Brachypetersius gabonensis | reverse complement strand
AGTGCGCACTACAGAAGGCAGTGCGCACTACGCACTAAACCTCAGTGCACTGACGGTAGTGCGCGGTTTCGGACACAGCCAATGTATGATTATATGCTAACTAAAACTAAAAGCAAAAAAAAAATTAATTGCAAAAGAGTCTCTGGCACAGGAGCTAGCAGATAACCTGGCAGCTAACTACCCTACCCTTTAGGTGAGTCAACATTAAAGTACATGATTATATTTGCTAACTGCGGAAAGTGTGAAATATAGCAAAGTCAGAGCTTAGCTTAGCAGTTTACTGCCATACCATATCAACATCTAAGTACATGATTAACTTACCAAAAAAAGTCTCCAACTTGTAACCTATCGGTTAACCTAGTACCGCAATTAACAGGAACTAACGCCAGCTAAGATGCTAACAGGTGGGCATCATTAAACAAAGAACACAGTCCATCAGTAGATCTAGAGGAAGATCTCATTGCTTACAGTCTGTTCTTTCTCATTACAAAAAAATCATCTTAATTGTTGATTATTGAAGTCTGACTTTTTCTCCTAAGCACCCAAAATGGACAGAAAGGATCTTATGCTGAGAGTTGCATTATTCTTGGAAGGTCTAACCTTGCCTGACCTGCATCACTCAGTGGTGAGAAGGTGTCTGTGTGTGTGTGTGTGTGTGTGTGTGTGCGTGCGTGTGTGCATATGCTCCCTGTCCGCTTTTACAGTAACAGCTGGGACTCTGTAACTAAACAGGTTGAAGAAGGCTGTTCAAACTGAACAAGGCTGTCATTTTCTTTGGGATTTAAAACTCTCCGGTTTGTTGAGCTGCAGGAAATGTATAAAATAATGATCACAATACATGAAAAACAGGAAAAATATTGAGGCCCAGTGAAAATACTGAAATACCCCCCACCCCCCAGCAAGAGCAACTGTAAGAGGTTTCAATAGTGCTGATGATGAATGTATGCATGTGTATGGATACATGTGATTGTGTGAGAGTGAGTGAGTGTGTGTGTGTGTGTGTGTGAGAGAGAGAGAGAGAGAGGGTAAGAGAGAGAGAATGTGTGTGTATGAGAGTGTGTTTGTGTGTAAGTTGGTTGTATGTTGGTTAAATAGTTGACTCGGATTTAAGCTGTTTTCCAGGTAAGAAACAGTAGTGGACTTCTTAAGCACTGTTGTACGTCGCTCTGGATAAGAGCGTCAGCTAAATACCGTAAATGTAAATGTAAGAGAGTGTGAGCGAGAGTGTGTTTGTGTGTGAGAGAGAGAATGTGTAAGAGAGTGTGAGTGAGAGTGTGTTTTTGTGTGTGTGTATGAGGGAGTGAGTGTTTGTGTGTGTGAGAGAGAGCGTGTGTGTCTAAGAGCGTGTGTGTGTCTCAGGGCTCCTCCTGGATGAACCACACTTCGTTGCGGCGGTTGTAGGGTTTGATTGGAGGGTCGTAGCTGCAGCAGAAATAGTGTTTGCGCTGGTAGGGGGCGCTCTCTCCCAGGGCCCGACTCAGGCGCGCCGCTTGTGTGCGGTATTCACTCTCACCTGCAAAGCCACCAAACTGCCTACATACACACACAGACAAAGGTGAGAGGTCATGTGTACGTCTTTAAGAAGATTGTGTGTGTTTTACATTAATAATTTTACATTTAGCATGATACTAATGACTGGCTCTAGCAAGCAAAAAAGTCCTAATTGGATTAAAGGGTTCAAATGTAATAAAATGATGTTCTGCTTTTTTATTCTGGAATTTTCTTTCATTTTGGGAAGCCAAAAATAAATAAATAAATGGAATCTTACAGCATATTTCTGTTTTTCTGATACAGGTCTTTGGGCAGCAGGACACTGAGAGATGATTGGTTGGCATTCTGACTGCTGAGTGCTGACTGGTTAGCAATAAATATAATCAGTTATTTACATATTACAAAAAGTTTTATAAAATGCTCCATGTGCTGATGCCTCCAGATGTTGATCACAGCGAGTCTTCACTGAATGTGTGTATGTCTGTGTATCTGTTTGTGTGTTTATATAGTGTGTGTATATATATATATATACACTGGTGTGTGGCCCAGGGAACAGCCTTCATCCACGCAGAGACACTGGAGCTAGTGCACAGCACAGTTTTTATTTTAAATAAAAGACATAATCAGGGAGCATAAACAAAACCACCACCACTTTGGGCTGAAAGTTTTGCACGGGCTCTCCAGTCTACTTTCCTAATACCTTCCAGTCTACCTTTACCATTACTATTATTATAAAATAAATGTAACTATAGTTAAATTGAAATACATGTTCATATATTTTTAAGTTGATCAGAGTGTCTAGTAATCCCTGACTTCCTGTGTTTCCGAAGTTATAATTGTGAGCATCAGACAATATCAACATGCCAACAGGTTGTTTGGGAGGCATAAAAGGAAAAAGCCTTTTCTGTCCTACAATCACAAATGTAAGCATTTGGAGTTTGCTAAACACTACTAGGACTGGAACCATGTGCTTTGGTCAGACTAAGAAGTTTTGTGCCCACTGCTGGGTGTGGTAGATGATCTGTGATGCTGTGTCTTAAAAATATATCTGGTGGCCTCTGCCAGAAAACTGAACACGCTTGCTGAAATGTATTAAATACAGGGGTTACGTTCCAAGAGCACCGGTGTATAGTGTAAACCCTTTACACTATATATACTTTAATTTCATTTAAAACTTAATACACTACCCTTAACTCCCGCTGTGCTAGAATGTAAAAATACCAATGTTTACCCCTGTATAGACTGTACTGTAATTCATGCACACATGATTTCTTTGGTATAAGCAGGTAAATACAGTTATAAATTAATTTACAGTAATAAAAACACGGCTTTAAGAAGAACAAAACGAAAAACACGACAACACTCGAGAGGCTCCAGGAGGGAAATTCTGGACTGCAGCTGCCTCAAAAGGCAGCAGCCAATCATCAGCAAGGAGAAATTAATAGCTGTTAGGAGCCTGTCACCAGAATATTAGGTGGCACTCGCCCGGGACACGCATGTGTGGTCTTTAGGACCCCAGGCAACCTCGGAGATAAGAGGAGCTTTGTAGCTCATCAGGGGAGGTTGCTAGGCACCTAACGACAAGCCCACCTGTCTTATGTTTTGTGTTAAGTATGGTCACCGTGTTATTGGTGTTAGGGTAAGAGTGTAGGTGTATGAAGTCCCAGCCGAGCCAGAGAAGATTTGCTTGTTAACCCCAAACCATGCTGTTGTGTCCTGGTGTTGAAAACTGAAGGAAGGAAAGGAGCGTAAAGAACTCTGCGTGCTTGTGCCAAGGAAGGACACAGAGGTTCTGCTACAAGGCACTTCAGTGGAAGGAGGGAGCTACAAGCTACAAGGCACTTCAGTGGAGGTGAGGTCTAAGGAGCTAAACTCTCTGTGCTTGCTTTTCTTCTCCCTTGCTTAACAGACGGGACGTTGAGCAATGCTGGCGAGCAGCACGTGGACTCCACAGAACGTGGAGCTACAAAGGGGAGCCTCTGAAGGCAGAGGTCTCCTTACTGAAAACCGGGCTATCATCAAAGATTGTGACATCCCCAAGGAGAAGGGCCTCTGGGATTTGTGACTCTGAAAGAAGTTTAAGTTGTGTGTTTGAATGTAGGCGCCAGCCTGGCGTACCTCATTGTGAGAAACTGTATTAAAGTCTTTTCTTGGATTGGCTATTTTCAAACCTCCCGCCTCTGAGTACGTTTTGGTGTTCTTTGGACAGCATCAAATCATTTATATTTATTTATTTAAATGGAAATGTGGCTAAAATAACATAAAAATTAATTCACAAAATTAGTGAATTGATATTTTTCTTAATAATTTAGCACTTAAATGTATGAAATTTGATATATTCCCACGGAAAAAGCTGAGACGTCTAGCCTCATAAAAGTAAAAAAAAAAACAATGCAGAGGATATCGGTTTCCGCATTAGTGTGGGGTTTCAACGAACAATTATTAGATCGGTTCTCAGAAAAAATCTGCGTTGAACTGAACCCGCGACAGCTGATCCACAATAAAATGGGGGGTTTACTGTATGTATACTGTACTGTATGTTCTGTGTGTGTGTGTGTGTGTGTGTGTATGCACGTACAGTGTATATACGGTCATGCCTGGTCGCTCCTCTATCATGATGCCATCATCTAAAGGGGTTGGTGTTTCGGTCCTGTAGTTTTTTGGGATCTGCATTCCTGCAGTCAGACGGCGCATCAGGGCCCCGTCGTCGCGTGGAAACACGGTAATGATGATGGGGATGGTGGTCCCCATTGCCTCACCTCCACACACACACACACAATAATCACACGCCTGCATCACATAACTATGAGTACAGAGCTTTACTGCTTTATGTCTGTGTGTGGGTGTCTGTGTGTGTGTGTGTGTGTGTGTGTGTGTGTGTGTGTGTGTGTGTGTCTGAGGACAGCTGAATCCGCTCTGTTCTTCTTAAACATGTAAAAGTGAATTAATAAAATCTTGTCTGAAGAGTTAAGTGGGTTTTCTGGAGAACAAATTTACAGTTTGAACAGTTATTTGTGTGTGTGGGGGGGGTGCTGTACCTGAGTGCAGTGATCTGGTTGGCTCACCTCGCTCGTTGCTGCCTCCGGTGTACATGAGCAGCCGGCGTACCAGCTCACCTGACACCTGGTCGAAGCTCCGCCCCTCTGAGCTCACGTAGGCATATTTAGCGTCGTCATAGCGACGCACCTCATAAGTCAGGCCATCCTGTCAGAAAGAGAGAGAGTGCGTGTGTGCGTGTGCCTGCATGTGCATAAGCATAAAAAGCCAGAACAGAACAGCATGAGTCAGTTATGATGCTTACACAAGGACACACAGTGTTCCAGCAGAAAAAGGCCTTCAGCGACACACACACACACACTCACACACACACACACACACACACACACACACACACACACACAGAGGTACTCTGCTCCTGTTCATTAAATGCCACTGGCTCTGGTGCTGTGCTGTGTCCACGGCAACGCTGAATCAGGAGAGTGTTTTCCAAAGGCAGCATCACACAGTGTGCAGCATTATTCTCAGCAGTGCTCCCATGGAGATGTTACCTACATACAATAATGTGTCACCATAGAGATGTTACCAACATACAATGTACAATGTTACCAAGGAGATATTACCAACAGGCAGTAATGTCTCACTATGGAAATGTTACCAACATACAATGTTACCAAAGAGATATTACTAACAGGCAGTAATGTGTTTCTTTGGAGATATTACCAACATAGGATGACTATGACTATGAACTTGATGACCTGACCACAAAGTTGCAGGTTCAAACTCCCACTTTCTACCACTGTGTCCTTGAGCAAGACACTTAACCTTCAGTGGCTCCAGGGGGCCTTTAATTATTATAAGTTGCTTGTTACTATTGTTACTAATATGCAATAATGGAGACGTTCCAAAAATACAATAATACATTACCACAGAGATGGTAACAACATACAGTAATGTGTCGCCATGGAGATGTTACCAACATACAGTAATGTGTCGCCATGGAGATGTTACCAACATACGGTAATGTGTCGCCATGGAGATGTTAGCAACATACGGTAATGTGTCGCCATGGAGATGTTACCAACATACGGTAATGTGTCGCCATGGAGATGTTACCAACATACAGTAATGTGTCTGTTGCCACAAAGTTGTTAGCCGCATAAAATAACAGAATGGTCAGCATGGACACGTCAGTGACATACAGTGTGAGTGTTTCTATGGAGATGTTAATAACATACAAGTGTCTAGATGGACTTGTGGATAATGTACAATAAAGGAAGTGGACATGTTATGCAGTAATGTGTTTGTAGTAAGTGTTTTGCTGTGCACACATTATCAACATGAACAAGAATCTCATATGGAAATACTCTGTAAGTGCTGCCATGAACACATTACGTCATATAATGTGTGTTTTGACACGTTAAGAACCAAGTTTCCCAGTAACAGAGAGTAAAACAGCGAGTGACCCTTAGAGCAAAACATACACACACACAAATGTGTAATATGAGCAGCAATGTTGGACTCTTCCAGTTCAGCGAACACATATACTGGATAATTTCCATATGAGTCAGCCTCTGACCCACAGCACACACACACACACACACACACACACACACACACACACACACACACACACACACAGTTCCACTACTGCTCCATCCAAACACACGCGAGCCTCAGTAACACTGACACTGTGTGACAGGCAGAAGGGATGTGCAGTTTCTCCACACACTCCAGCTCCATTGCTACAGCAGCTCTGAGGACGACTGGACGAGGATGTGGGGAGAACATGAGCACTTTGTTGTTTGTGGAAGATCTGACTGCTTTTCAAGAGAAAAAAAAAAGCCCATTTATTAAAGTGGTGCTAACTGTGCACATAAATCACAGCTTCTGCTCAAATCTCTCTGTTCCACCATAAGTGCTGTGAGAGTTACTTTCAGGTGCCTCTGTCTTCTTACTAGACTCCTGTGTTCCACCCGAAGAGGCGAAGTGGTCAGAGTGTTGTGTTTTTTAGCTGCCAACACTCCACAGAACCCTGTAAGACTGATCGCAGGCTGGCATGTAGTTTATAGCAGGCTTGCTAGCCAGTGTAATAATTTACCAGATAAAGTGTTTTAAAGGCTTATAGCTTTAAGGGCCTGAAAATTAAACAACAGCTCAATTAACAGCTGTCCACGCTAGCTAACCAACTACTCCACACTAAAAACTACAATCAAAAGCATAGTTCTGTTATTTAAACTACAGTCATGTTATTTAAACTACATTTGCGTTATTTAAACTAAAGTACCATCGTTTTGTTTAAAGTAGGGTAGTTTTATTTAAACTATAATCTTGTTATATAAAGTACAGTTGAGCTTTTTAAGCTACAGGCATGTTTTTTAAAGTAGTTGTGTTGCTTAAAGTACAGTCATATTGTTTAAAGTAGTCGTGTTATTTAAATGACAGTTCCATTGTTCAAACTACAGTCATGTTATTTTAAATAGTCATGTTATTTAAAGCATAGTGGTGTTGTTTCAACTACAGTGTTGGGGAGTATTTGGGGGTCAGTGTGCGTGAACTATCATGTTAACGCACACTCTGCCATGCTAACGCTAAAGCATCTCTTTCTGTCTGATCCCTCTGTAATTTAATCTGCTGTTACACACACACACACACACACACACACACACACACACACACACACACACAAACAGTACCTGGAGACAATAGCAATTACACATTCAACTGTGGCGGTTTGTTCAAATGTAAAACGTAAAAGAAAAATGCATAGCTGTTGACTGGCCACACATTTTAATAAACCTGATAAGGTTGGGTTGTTTGGAATTAGTGAACTTAAGCAACAAAAATTGGAACGTTTTGGACTACCTGTTGAACAGCAGACCTCTGGGATTACAGTACTGGCGTCAGAACTCGGTGATTACTCACTGGATGGCATTTACATTGGGACTCTGGGACTACAGGTTTAATGGTACTGACATTAGGACTCTAGGACTAAATATTTCAAGTTCAATTTTTATTATATAGCACATGATCATACACAAAAGGTGATTTTCCTTCTTTTTAACATTTGCACATCTATTGCACTTTCAGTTTTCTTCTACCGATTTTTCTATTTATTCTTTTATTCCTTCCATTATTTATATTATTTTGTTTTTTATTCCTGTAAAACATGAGGCTGCTGGTTTAACTGTACTGATGTTAGGAGTGTTCGTTTAATGACCCACACACCGCCCATCTCCAATTCCAATAACTCATCAGGTCTTGATGAATCACACACATTTTGTAGTCAGAACTACAATTTTCACCAAAAGGGGAAAAGTTTGCTGATTTTCTCCGTCTCTGAAGAAATGGCTATATGTCCTTGTCTGGTTCCATTGTGCAGCAAGATAACATAAACAAAACAAAACATGCTCCACTCAGTAATGCATATCATAGAGATAAGTGAGTGCTAAAGACTTGATTGTTATTTAAAGGGCAGGATGGACAGTGCCAGGACTGAATGTAGGTTTGAGAAGTAGAAGTTAATGGAACGGCTGTGCGTTTGTATTGTGTCTTTCAGATTAACATGACATTTTGCTGCAGCTAATCTCTATGACTACACAGTTAACTATTTTATTATCCTTTAAATGAGATGCTGACTTCTACCCCCTGTGCTTTGTGCAAAATGTGAACAATAATGACTTAATTATTAAAAAAATAAACATATACTTTTATTTTTATGAACTTTTAACTTTTTTTTTATATTTCTTAACTTTTTGTACACTTTTATTGTAATATTAAGTTAATATTAAGTTTTTATCAATACTTTTTAGTATTAAACTTGTGCGATAACAAATAGTTTTTCCTTGAAAGAATAGTTCTAAGATAAATGGCACGATTTGCCACTTTCCCCAGAGGTAAGATGCGTTTGGTGTCCAAACTGAGCTTTTTTCATTGAGAACTGCAACCATAAGGATAACTATTGGTAGCAAACACTAGAATTGAATAGTCACAATTAAATTAGTCTGCAGCCAAAACACGGCTGTATTGTCACACTGCCCTAAACCACAACACGTCATTGTGAAGAGCACATGTGTCATTTAAAGGTAGAACTGGGTGTGGAGTGAGTGGGTTGTTATGGGACAGTTTTAGTGTCTGTTGACTTCTAGTGCTGGTAGCAATGTGAGCCATCACCTGTCACAACAATAGCTGAGGGGAAACGACCTCAGGACTGACTGAAGCAGCCTTTATGACAATTTGGGCTTGTTGACTGCTGTCATATACTGCCACAAGTTATAAGGTATGACAGATTATGTCTATTTATATAACAGTGTCGATTACCTTTGCACTATATTGTATGCTCTTGCCAATGAAACATCCTTCTCTGAACGCACTCAGCCCAGGCAGCTGTAGAGGTGAGGGAGGAGGAGGCGAGGCTGAGGCAGTGGCTTTCCCGAGAGGTGCAGGATGGTGCTGAAGGCAGCCGGGAGGCCATCGGTGTTCAGTGTGTGGAGGGACGCCTAAGTGTCTCTGTGGATAAACACATGCTGCAGGTCAAACACACACACACACACACACACACACACACACACACAGATATGCAAAACGAACTTGCTGTTGCTTTGTTAGCATCTCATTGCTGGTGCCACATTGCAATCAGTGTGAGATAAGTTATCAATTCAGTGTACTCTCTAAAATGGTTATCCTACTGTTTTGTACACACACACACACACACACACACACACACACACACACACACACACACACACACACACACACACTCATCCCAACAGGCCCTGTCTCTCTTGGTGTCGGCGGTGACCCTGCGAGACCCCTCGTGCCATGCGCAGTCCAACGAGAGCCATTTCCTGCTGGATTTCCCAGTCATTTCCTGTGGGACAGAGGGAGAGATCAAGCGACAGGGAAGAGAAATGCAGTACAAAAACACGGTGAGAAACAGAGCGAGAGAGAGAAAGAGAGAGAGTGGGAAAAAGAGAGAGAAGGAGAGAGAGAGGGAAAGAGAGGGAAAGAGAGGGAGAGGGGATAAAGAGGAAGAGAGAGAGAGAGGGAAAGAGAAAGAGAGGGAGAGAGAGAGAGAGGGGGAAAGAGAGGAAGAGGGAGAGAGAGAGAGAAAGAGAGGGAGAGAGAGAGAGAGAGGTAGAGAGAGGGAAAGAGAGGGAGAGAGGGGGAAAGAAAGGAAGAGGGAGAGAGAGAGAGGGGGAAAGAGAAAGAGAGGGGGGGAGAGAGGAAGAAAAAGAGAGAGGGGGGGGGAGAGGGAGAGAGAGAGAGTTGTGGAAGCAGCGATGAGAGAGGCACTTTATTTTTTAACAGTCAGTAAATACCAGTCAAGTTTCGCACACTGAGATTTTATACATTTGCTTGTTTCTCACTTTATGCCTTTATTCAACAGAAAATTTCATATTTTTTATTAATCAATAATGACTTAAAAAAAACCTACCAAATAAAATTATAATGTGGATCAAAAGACCAGTGTTAGATACTTAACGAGCCATTAAGTGCTGAAACAGTAAGGAGTGCATTTAAAGATAAAGGACAGTCTAGAATCACCACACAACCAGTTAATAGAAGTCAGACACTGTTACATATTCTTTCCATATCATAAAGGAAATGGATAATTCAGTCTGTTAGAATATAAGATCCCTATAGACAAACCAAAGACCTTATCAGGAGTTTAATATCTAAAACCTAAACGCAGAAAAAGGCAAACCAAAACAAAAACAGAACTCTGACTGAGGAAATGACAGAGGGCAGCGGTTGCTAAGCAGTGATTGTAGCGCTAAATCTATGATGGGCTTGAGGTAAAAGAAGCTGATGTTTAGCTCTGCTGGTATAATTAATGACGGATTCACTGACTGAATATGTAGACAATATTTTAGTGCATTTCCTGTATTAAAGTCTTTTTTATAACAGGCCATGTGCACCTCACACACGTGACTTTTTTTCCTTTGTGACTTAACCATATCTTATTTTAGGGAATAAGAGCAGCTCTCAATAAAAATAAGTGCGGAACCAGGCCTGATTGTGCAACTTTCTGACCTGGGTCAAACTGTGTGTGTGTGTGTGTGTGTGTGTGTGTGTGTGTGTGCGTGCGTGCGCGCGTGCGTGCGTGTGTGTGTGTGTGTGTGTGTGTGTGTGTGTGTGTGTAAGAGAGAGTATGTGTATGTGTGTG